>VMDO01024068.1:0-30409 GCA_007922755.1 Pedetes capensis
TTTCCTTTCTTTCCCTCTCCTCTCTTCTCCTCTCCTCTCCTCTCTTCTTCTCTACTTTCCTTTCCCTTCCTTTCCTTTGTCAGGGTCTCACTGTGTAGCCCAGCCTATCCTCAAACTTCTGATCTGGAGTGCTGGGATTACAGAGGTGAGGTACCATTTCCAGCTCTGGATTAGTGCTTCACAGATTCTGGATTGGTACTTTGTCCCTGGGAGGGAGGATCAGCTGGCCAGCTCCTACTACTGATATAATTTATGAATAAAACAATAGGATAAATATAATTTAATAGAAGCAAATACAAAGTGTGAGCCCCATGAAATGACTCATTTAAGGGATAAATGGATAAAGACATATTTAAAAACGAGGGCATCACCTATTCACAAGACATTAAGTGGCCATATGTCCTGAGCTACCCATCCTATCCACCATGTCATAAGATTTATTGTGTCTGGTAGCATACCATCATCAAATGGGTTAAGTATGTCCAGAGGGATAAGTAGGTCACATAATGTAGCATTTCAGATTTGTTAAAGTCACTCTTGCATGACTTCATCTCCCTCAACTCATATCTAAGGCCCCCGTAGGAATGTTTGACCATGGAGAAAAGACTGTTTTTAAAGATAGTTTGGCACTCACTAGAAGTATAAAGTTGAAGTTTCATAGCCTCAATAAAAGATAGCTCTATGTAAATTGGTCCAACCACTGTGGAAATCAATATGGAGGTATCTCAAAAAAACTGAAAATAAATCTACCGTATGACCCAGCTATAACACTATTGGGAATTTACCCAAAGGGAGATGGGTCGTCATACCACAGAGACACCTGCATCTCCATGTTCAATGCAGCACTTTTCACAATAGCAAGGACATGGAATCAACCAAAGTGCCCTTCAACAGAAGAATGGATAAAAAAACTATGGTACATATACACAATGGAATACTATTCAGCAATGAAGAAAAATGAAATAAGGTCATTCACAGCAAAATGGATAGAATTAGAGAAAATTATTTTAAGTGAATGAACACAAGCTCAGAAAGAGAAACACTACATGTTCTCACTCATGTGGGAGCTGAATCAAAATTCTAAGAAGGAAAAATCCTATTCAAAGGTCGGATCAAAATAAAATGGAAAAAAAAAGCTAAGAATGGTGTCAATATAAATGGTCTAGAAAATGCATGCAATTGTTCTGACAAGAAATAACAAAGATCACTACAGGAAAAGTTTCTATCTTAAACAGAACTGGAACCCAAGGACATATAGAAAAATATTACCAAGTAAAAGACAGAGAAAACTTAGATGGGGGGAGGGGGGAAGCACACAAGAGGGTAAAGGGGAACCTATATGAATAATGTACATCAAAATGCATATATGGAAATGTCACAATGAAAACCATGTCAGAGTGAATCACATTAAGGTGTACATTAAAAATTTCCAATTAAAAAAAAGATAGCTCTAAAGGAAAATGGTAAAGGACAGTAGACATGGCTTTGATGGGTACATCTGATTGTTCACATTGGCCCAAAAGATGGCTAGCTCTACAATGATTCATAGGCAGCTGTTAAGATTTAGATGGATGGTCAGAAACTTGGAAAGAACAAAATGGTAAGATTGGTGGTAAGGAAGTCTGGGGAGTGGTGTGTAGATGGACTTTTTGGAATAGATAGAGCGCAAAGATATCTGTGCCCCATATGAAAACTCACCAAAAGACACAAGAAGAATGGGCTCTAAATAACCAGGGGGACAAAATGTCATATTTTGTGTATGTGAGACAGCTAGCATCTTTTCCCAGCCCCTAGGGTTTGCTCAATGGGCTGACATACAAAGTAGCCTTGGTGGGAAGGATGGAGGCCTTGCATAGACTTCCTCTCATTGATGGTGATCTGTTACTGATACTTCTTAATGATTGGCCTGCCAATGGCAAGGACCAATGGTAAGTGTCTGATATGGCACCAGTGCCTGCAGGGCCTATCTGCCTGGAGGTAGGATGATTACATTAGACTCCATCTACCACAGGAAAGAAAAAGGTCTGTCCTCACTGGAACAGATATTCTGGACATGAATTTCTCTCCTTGTCTATAATGCTTCTGCCAACACCATCGTCTGTGGATGTTTGGAATGTCTATTCACCATTCTGCCACATTCCAGGTAACAAGACTTATAATCAAGGAATTCATTTCACAATAAAAGAAGTGCTTGTTGAAAAGGCTCATGCTTATGGAATTCTCTGGTCTTAACGTATACTCAACCAGTTAAGAGCAGTTGGTGTAATCGATCAGGGGAATGACGAGCTGATTAAGGAGAAAAAAGCAATTGAGTTAAGACAACAACCTAGAGGGCTGATGTTTTATCTTATAAGATAAAATATATAATCTTATTCAGCAAACAATACATTGTGTTTTTTCTCCCCTAGCCAGAGTACATGAGTCTGGAAGTAAGGAGGCAATCTTCTCACCATTTCATCTAATAACCCACTTACAGAATTGTTGCTTCCGGTCTCTTTAACTTTGTGCCCACATGATTGGAGGTCTTGGATCCCAAGAGAAAATGCTTCTGTTAGGATTTATAACCTGATTCTGTTGAATTAGTATTTGAGACTGCCACCTGGCCATATGGGACTCTTTGTACCACTAAGTTAGCAGGTGAAGAAGAGGGTTACTTTTCTGGCTGTAGTAACTCATCCTGATAACCAATTGGAGACAAGAAAGGAGTATATCTTGAGCTGAGGGAATCCTCTGGGGGTGTCTTAGTACTTCCATGCTCACTAGAAATATTAGTTAATACAATTACAACTAAAGAGAGGCAGGACTACTAACGACTCAGAACCTTAAGAAATGAAGACATGGGTCTCCCTACTCGCCAACTAAGGTCCTGTCTGAGGACCAGAAAACATGGAATAAGAAGTTAAGGAAGAAATTTATAAATATCAGCTGTGGCCTCATGACTGATTAATGAAACAAGAAATGTAGCAGCCATGCATGCTTCTTCTTTCATTAGATTGGTATACATTAGCTAATTTCTTCTCTCTTGTTCTTCCCTTTATTATTTTATGTAATTTTATGTATTTTACTCAAAGACACATTAGTTCTTGAGTAACAGAATTTTCAAGCCTGACTGGTGTAATAGCCAGCTATTGTCACTGTAACAGAACAACCAACTCAAACTTATGAGGGAATACGTTTATTGGGAGCTTATAGGAGTAGATCAGTCCATGATGGTAGGAGGGCAGGCATGGAGGTGGCAGTGGCAGGTCCTGTGGCTGGTGACCTCATGGCATGGCAGACCAGGAATAGTGAGAAACCAGGGCTGAAGATCTGGGGTAAAAGCCTCCCCTCCAAGGACCCGCCCTCTGTGACTAACTTCTGCCAAGCTAGACCTGCCTCACAACCTCTTAGGAGAGTGCCACAGGCTGAGGACCCAATGTCACAGCACATGACCTTTGGGAGACACTTTATATTCAAATGATGATGGATGGATAGTGTGGTTTTCTTGAAGAGATGAATAAAATTGCTGTTGAGACTTTGCCTCTTTCAATTTTTGGCAGAAGGAGGGAATGTGTTCATTTGTTAGAGATAGTTGCATTTGTTAAAGTTGTTTTTATTGTCTATGAGTACAAATATCTGGAATAATGTTCATGGATGTTGAATAGCCAAATGGTGGGCTGTACCAATTAATGGATAGTTGTTTTTCAGCTCTGAATCTACTCTTTTTTTTAAATTTAATTTGCATGCAATATAATGAGTTTCATTATGGGATTTTCATATAATTGTATCCTTGTATGATTTTTTTTTTTGGGTACCTGGGGTTGAACCCAGGGCCATGCACATACTTTGTAAGCATTCTACCATTGAGCTTTTTAAAATTTTTTATCTTGAGACAGGGTCTTACTAAGTTATTCAGACTGCCTCTGGCTTTGAACCTATGGTCCTCCTGCCTCTACCTCCTGAGTTGCTGGGATTACAGGCATGAGCCACTGCACCCAGCTTTGCATTTTTCTCTCTCATTACCTCCTTCATGTTGTTCCTTCTCCCTCCTCCACTAATTCTTTCTCCCTCTAGACACATCATGTTGTATTTTCCATTCTTAGACACATATACACATACGTATTCTTTTAAAGGTAAATCTAGCTACCACATATGAGTGAAAACATGGTGTTTCTCTTTTTGAGTCTGGCTTATTTCACTTAAAATGACCTGTAAATGACATGATTTTATTCTTCTTTATAGCTTTATAATATTCCATCGTGTATATACACTACATTATAAAAATCCACCCATCTGTTTATGGACATCTGGGTTGATTCCTTATCTTTGTGATTATGAAGGGCACTGCAGTGAACATGGAAGTTCAGGTGTCTCTGTGGTTTGATGACTTAGATTCTTTTGCTTATATATCCAGAAGTGATATAGTTGGATCATATGGCAGTTCTATTTTTAGTTTTCTGAGGAACCTCTATGCTGATTTACATAATGTCTGTACTAATTTATAGTCCCACCAGCAGTGTAAAAGTATTCCTTCTCTCCTGCGTCCTCACCAACATTTGTTGTTGTTTATTTTTATTGATGCTAGCCATTCTGACTGGGATGAGATGGAATCTCAGGGTAGTTTTGATATGCATTTCCCTGATAGCTAGGGATTCTGAGCATTTTTCATATATTTATTGGCCATTTATATCTCTTCTTTTGAAGAAATAGAGCTATCCAATTCCATTGTCCATTTATTAATTTGATTATTTGTTTTTTGATGTTTAATTTTTTGAGTTCTTTGTATGTCCTAGATATTAATCCCCTGTCAGATGTATAGTTGGCAAAGATTTTCTCCCATTCCGTGGGCTCTCTCTTTACTCTATTGGTTGTTTTCTTTTCTGTACAGAAGGTTTTTAATTTTGTGCAATCCTATTTGTCAATTCTTAATGCTATTTCCTTAGCTATTGGAGTCCTTTTAAGAAAATATTTGCCTATGCCTATGTGTTAAAGTGTTTTCCCTATATTTTCTTCTAGTAGTTTCAAAGTTTCTGGTTTTACATTAAGATCTTTGATCCATTTTAAGTTGATTTTTGTACAGGGTAACAGATATGGATCTACTTTCATTCTTCTATGAGTGGATACCCAGTTTCCCCAGCACCATTTGTCAAAGAGGCTATCTTTTCTTCAACATGTTTTTACCACCTTTGACAAAAATCAGGTGGCTATAGCTTCATGGGTTTATTTCTGAGTCCTCTATTCAATTCCATTGATCTTCAAGTCTTGTTTTTGTGCTAGTACCAAGCTGTTTTTGTTACTATGCCCCTGTAATATAATTTGATGTTGGGTATTGTGATGCCTCCCACATTTCTTTTTCTTCTCAGGATTGTTTTGGTTATTCAGGGCCCTTTTTTTCCCATATGAATTTTAGGATTTTTTCTATTTCTCTGAAGTATATCATTGGAATTTTGACAGGAATTGCATTGAGTCTGCAGATCACTTTTGGTAGTATAGTCATTTTTACAATATTAATTCTTCTGGTCCATGAGCTATCTTCTAGTGTCTTTTTCAATTTCTTTCTTTAGTGTACAAATGTACTCTTTACTCTGCTTGATCTGCAAACCACCATTCAGTTTTGCCAACTGGCTCTATGCTAGGCTCTGCCAGTAGAAGGTATGATAGGGAGACTGAAAGGCTCCAGGAGAGGGGTTGTTGTTGTTGTTGTTAGGTGCCATCGAGTTGAGTCCAACTCATAGTGACCCTATGTACAGCAGATGGAAACACTCCCCGATTCTGTGCTAGGCACACAATCTTATTTATGTTTAAGACTATTTATGTTAAGCTTATTTATGTTGCAGACACTGTGTCAATCCATCTAATGGAGGGTTTTCCTTTCTTCATTGACCTGCCACTCTCCCAAACATGATATCTTTCTCCAGGGATTGGTCTCTGGCTACCTTTCCAAAATACATAAGATGTAGTCTAGCTATCCTTGCTTCCAAGGAGCACTCTGGTTGCACTTCTTCTAGGACAGATCTGTTGGTTCTTTTAAGGGCAGTCCATGGTATATTCAATAATTGCCTCCAGCACCACAATTCAAAAGTATCAATTCTTCTCCTGTTTCCCTTATTCAATATCCAGCTTTCACAATCATATGATGCGACTGAAAATATCATGGCATGAGTCAGGCACACCTTTGTCCTCAATTGTGACATCTTTGCTTTTCAATACTCTAAAGAGATCTTTTGCTACAGCTTTTCCCAAAGCAATGCATCTTTTGATTTCTTGACTGCTGCTTCCACGGGTGTTGATTGTAGAACCAAGTAAAGCAAAATCATGAATAACCTCAATCTTTTCCCCATTTACGGTGAAGTTGCATACTGACCCCAGTTGTAAGGATTTTTGTTTTATTGATGTTTAGTCACAATCCATACCGAAGGCTATTCTTTGATCTTCATCAGTAAATATTTTAAATCCTCTTTACTTTCAGAAAGCAGAGTTGGGACAACTGTATAACGCAGGTTGTTAATGAGTCTTCCTCCAATCCTAATGCTACATTCTTTCTCATGAATTCCAGCTTCTCCAATTATTTGCTCAGTGTAGAAATTGAAGAGATATGGTGGAAGGACACTTTTTCTGCATCACCTCAGTCTTGTAGGATTACCATGTAAAATGTAGGACATTTAAGAAAATTTAAATTTTAGATACACAAGTAATTTTTAGTATAACTATGTCCTATGCAATGTTAGTATAAATATTCTAAAAAAGCATTTGTCATTTATTTAATACTGAAATTTAATGGAGTGTTGTGAATTTTGTTCTTGCTAAATCAGGCAACCTGGGAGCCTTGGTTCTTCACCTCTACAGCAGCAGTTGAATCCAGTATTTAATTTGTCCATCACTTAGAGATCTAGCCTTATAGTACACCCCCCAAGACACCAACACAAAACAGCTGCCACCTCTACATTCTTTTATCCCCTTCAGTCTCCTGGGTAGCAGGTTCTTAGTGTTTATTTTCTGCTTTTCAATTCTCTCATACATAATTAACAATTCTTTGTATTATGTTTTCTCTGTTAAAGAAACTGATACAGATCTTGACTGATACTGAGAGTTCACAATCAAAGCATAATGAAAGTTGGCAATGGTAAACCTCCATCATGGTCAAAGAAAAGGAAATTAAACTGGGATTATTTATGGCTTGTTCCATTTGCACGAGTTTAAAAAAGTTTGATGTTATCAAGGTCTGGTGAGGGAGAGGTGAAGAGTAAAAAGCCTCAGCATAATTTTCATTTCAAAGAGCTATAGTTTTTTTTATTTTTGGAAAACTATTTCCCCATACAGATTTAGGGGATAAAATATTCTTGACCTGTGACCTTATACTACTTGTTTTGCAAATCTATGCATGGAAGAATCCAAAATATATGTATTAGAATATTTACAACAGTATTATTTATAATGAAGGATGACTAGAAGCAACCTAACCATCTAACAAGGGGCTGGGATTTAGCTCAGTTGGTAGAGCACTGTGCTGCAGTCTTTGAGGTCCCGAGTTCAATTCCCAGCACCGCAAAAATGGGAGAAGGACCTGGCAATCAGCTCCCAAGGCAATCCCGAGACAGTCAGCCATTGAAAACCCTATGAGGGTTGCTACGAGTCGGATACCGGATACCAACTCCACCGCACCTAACAACAACAACAACAACCATCTAACAAAAGAATAATGGATAAGTAAATTAGGTAGAGCTTGCAGCTCTCTGTGGCATCGGATCTCAGATCTCAGAAGCTAACCAGGGTTGAGCCTGGTTAGTAGTTGGATGGTAGACTGCCTGGGAACACCAGGGGCTGTAGGCTTGGGAGAAGGAGCTGGCAAGCCACTCCCAAATAACAATTTGCCAATGAAAACCCTATGAATAGCAGAGAAGCACTAACAATAGTGTTTTGCCTGTTGTACATAGGGTCACTATGAGTCAGCAATGACTCAACAGCACCTAGCAACAACAACAAATTAGGTAGTGTGGACATTCAGTAGAATATTTTGTAGCCATTAAAAATGATCATTATAAAGCAATATGGAAAATGCTGTCAGTAACTAACATCAGACTTTTTCTAAGTGGCTTATATGTCTTAATGTGAAGATATTTATTTATTTAGTTCTCATAATTATCTGTATTCTACAGAGTGGGAAAATGAGGTACAGGGCAGATCACATAAAGAGATTTGAACTGAGGGAATGAGGTTCTAGAGACTGTGGTGTTAACCACTAAATATTCCTTCATTGATTTCTTTTTGGAAAGAAGATACCCTTAAACAATATAGATCCCATGATTCTAATTGTAATGAAACACACATAACAATGAATCCATTGTAAATTGTTCTTAGGTGCTGTCCAGTTGGGTCCAACTCATAATGACAACAGAATGAAACACTCCCCAACACTGTGACAGCCACATGTTCTTTCTGATGTTTAAGGCCATTGTTTAAGCTAATGTATCAATACATCTAGTTTAGTGTCTCTCTTTTTTTTGTTGAACCACCACTCTTCCAAACATGATGTCCTTTTCCAGGGACTGGTCTCCCTAACAACATGTCCAAAATACTTAGATGCGGTATAGCTGTCCTTAACTTCAGGGAACATTCTGGTTGCACTTCTAGGATAGATCTGTTGGTTTTTTTCAAAGTCCATGGTATATTCAATATTCATCTCCAGCACCATAATTCAAAAGCATCAATTCTTCTCCTGTCTCCCTTATTCAGTGTCCATATTTCATAAACATATAATGCAACTGAAAATACCATGGCAAGAGTTAGGCGTATCTTCATCTTTAATGCAACATCTTTACTTTTCAACACTTTAAAGAAGTCTTTTGCAACAGCTTTTCCCAATGCAATGTATCTTTTGATTTCTTAACTGCTGCTTCTGTGGGCGTTGATTGTAGAACCAAGTAAAGCAACATCTTGGACAACCTCAATCTTTTGTCCATTTATCATGATATTGTTTACTGACCCAGTTGTAAGGATTTTTGTTTTGCTGATGTTGAGGCACAATCCATACTGAAGGCTGTGTTCTTTGATTTTCATCAGTAAATATTTCAAATGCTCTTCACTTTCAGCAAGCAAAATTGTGTCATCTGCATAAAGCAGGTTGTTAATGAATCTTCCTCCAATCCTGATGCCATGTTCTTATTCATAAAGTCCAGCTTCTTGGATTACTTGATGAGCACCGAGATTGAAGAGATAAAGTGAAAAGATACAGCCCTGATGCACACCTTTCTTGACTTTAAGACAGGCAATATTTCCTTGTTCTGTTGGAACAACTGCCTCCTGTCCATGTACAGAATCCTCATGAGTACAATTAAGTGCTCAGATATTCCCATTCTTTGCGAGGTTATCCATAATTTTTGTTGTAACTCACACAGCCTTTGTATAGTCAATAAAACATAGATAGACATCTTTTTGGTATTCTTTGCTTTCTGCCAATATACATCTGATGTCAGCAATGATGTCCCTGGTTCCATGCCCTCTTCTGAATCTGGCTTGACTTTCTAGAAGTTCCCTATCAATACACTGCTGTGGTCACTTTTGTATGATCCTTAGCAAAATTTTACTTGTATGTGATATGAATGATATCATTTGATAATTTCTGCATTTGGTTAAATACCCTTTCTTAGGAATAGACACAAATACGGTTCTCTTCCAGTCCATTGGCCAAGTAGCTGTTTTCCAAATCTTTTGGCATAAACAAATGGGCACCTCTAATGCTGCATCTGTTTGTTGAAACATCTCATTTGGTATTCCATCAATTCCTGGAGGCTTGTGTTTTGTCAATGCCTTCAAAACAGCTTCTACTTCTTCTTTTAGTACTATGGGTTCCTGATCATATGCAACCTCTTGAAATCGTTGATCATCCAGCAGTTATTTTTGTTTTAATGAGTCGTGTATTCCTTCCATCTTGTTTTGATGTTTTCTCTATTGTATAATATTTTCTCTGTAGAATCCTTCACCATTGTCACTTGAGGCTTGAATTTTTTTAATTCTTTAAGCTTGAGAAAAACAGTGAGTTCTCTTTTACTTTTCTATCTTCAGCTCTTTGCACATATCATTACAATATTGTATTTTACTGTCTTCAGCTGCCCTTTGAAATCTGCTTAGTTCTTTAACTTTGCCATCTCTTCTTTTTACTTTAGCTGTTGGACATTCAAGGTTAAGTTTCAGTGTCTCTTTTGACATGTAGTTTGATCTTTTATTTTTTCCTGTCTTTTTAATAACGTTTTGTTTTCCTCATGAATGATTTCTTTGATATGCCACAACTCATCTGGTCTTTGACTATTATTGTCTAATGCATTAAATCTGTTCTTAAGATGGTTTCTGAACTCAGCTGGGATATACTCAAGGTCATACTTTGGATCTTGTACACTTGTTCTACTTTTCTTCAGTTCCAGTTTGAAACTGCATATGAGTAGTTGATGGTCTAACCCACAATCAGCACCTGGTCTTCTGATACTAAGGTTTTTCATCATCTCTTTCCACAAATGTAGTCAATTTTGTTCTTGTATGTTCCATCTGGTGAATTCAATGTGTATAGTCACTGTTTATATTGGTGAAAAAATGTATTTGCCATGAAAAAGTTGTTGGTCTGACAAAATTCTATCATATGATCTCCAGCATCATTTCTATCATCAAGGCTATGTTTTCAAACTACTAAGTTTTCTTCCCTGTTTCCAACTTTTGCATTCCAATCACCAGTAATTATCAGTGCATCCTGATTGCATGTTCAATCAATTTCAGATTGCAGGAGCTGGTAAAAATCTTCCACTTCTTCATTTGTGGCCTTTGTGGTGGGTGCATAATTTTGAATATTAGCCATATTAACTGCCCTTCCTTGTAGGCATATGGATATTATTCTATCACTGACAGCATGGTACTTCAGGACAGATCTTGAGATGTCTTTTTTGATGATGAATGCAACCCCACTTCTCTTTTAGTTTTCATTCCTGGAATTGTAGACCATATGATTATCTGATTCAACATGGCCAATATCCATCCACTAGGCTGGTTAGGTCAGTTGGTGGAGTGCCGCTCCGTACTTTCTGAGGACCTGGGTTTGATCTCCAGTACCATAGGAATGGGTGAACAATATGAC
Organism: Pedetes capensis; assembly: GCA_007922755.1. Taxonomy (NCBI): domain Eukaryota; kingdom Metazoa; phylum Chordata; class Mammalia; order Rodentia; family Pedetidae; genus Pedetes; species Pedetes capensis. Next base: position 11,099 of record VMDO01024068.1, read on the forward strand.
AATCCACTCTCGAAACAACCCCAAAATAATCAGCCATTGAAAACCTTATGAGGATTGCTGTGAGTTTGATTTGACTCAACAGGACCTAGCAACAATAATATCAGTTCATTTTAGCTCACTGATGCCCAGAATATCGATGTTTATTCTCTCTCTTTCACTTTTGATGATTTCTAATTTCCCTAGATTCATACTATGTACATTCAACATTCCCATTATTAATGGATGTTTACAGTTGTTTCTTCTTATTTTCAGTCATGCCACATCATCAAATGGAGGGCTTAGGGGTTTTACTCTATTCTCATCATTAAGGTCAACCCCAGTTTGAGGAGGCAACTCTTCCCCAGTCATCTCTTGAGAGTCTTCTAGCCTGTGGAGTTCATTTTCCAGCACTATATCTGGCAATGCTTCTCTGCTATTCATAGGGTTTTCAATGGCAAATTGTTTTGGGAGTGGGCTGCTGGTCCTTCTCCCTAGTCTGTCTTAAGGTCAGCTGAAACTCGTCTACCATGAGTGACTCTGCTGGTATCTCTAATACTAGTGGCATATCTTTCAACATCACAGCCCCCACAGCAGGACATGCTGGGGAACAGGACTTTCAAAGGGGACTACCAAATCCTCCTGGCTGCAGGGAGGGAGTATGAATGAGTCTTCTACCTACCTCAGCAGCTTCATGCCTCCCTCCCCCAGTAGCATTGTTCATGGCTCCTTAAACATGTCACCCTGTTTTACACTCATGTGCTTTGATTTTTCTCTGGCTGGCCCCTCTCTCTATAGGGCTTTTGAAGTCCCTTATTTACTTCCTGATACTTAGCCACATGACCTCTGTTTCTCCTAGACCTCACCTGCCTCCTCTCCTTTTCTCATATCTACTTCTTATGACCTGATAATGCCAGGCTACATCACAATCAGGATCAGCACTGTACTGAGTTCAAAGGAAACTCCAAACTAACACCCAAGAAAGCAAAACTTAAATAGTTATTTAAGTCACTTAGAGAGGTAGCAAGGAGAATTTCATGGTATGATCCATTCTCCAAATCTCCAACCCCCTTTTGCTTGTAACTTTCTCCAAAGTCTTTTTATTATGGTGGCAGTTCTCTATTTTTCTGTCTCCCTGAGAACAATTCCATCCTACTTACTCCCTCTGCTCCTCAAAACCTGCTTTCATTTTAGTTCTACTGAGTCAGAATCTGTATTTCAAAAGCTCTCTGGATGATATGTATGTTCATTCAAGTTTCAGACGCACTGAACTGTAAGGCTTCCCTAGGCAAGGCTTGGGAGAAGGACCTGGCAACCCACTCCCAAAAAACAAATCAGCCATTGGAAACCCTATGAACAGCAGAGAAGCACTGACAATAGTGTTTCATCTGTTGTACACAGGATCACTATGAGTCAGACACCAACTCGACGGCACCTAACAACAACAACAAGGCAAGGTACTAGGTGCCTGTTGTTTGGGTTGCTCATCAGATTCTATTTCAGGACAGCCTTCTGCTTCCCAAAAGGAAGCAATATGCAAAGCATTCAACACCAGGTGGCGCTGAAGATATTCCATCAAAGACGCCCCCAAAGACCACATTCTTCAGGGACTTTTTCCTCTTAGGGTGTCAAATATCTTTGGAGGTTAAAAACTGAGGGTTGAATGGCTTGAGCTTTTCTGCAGAAATGCAGTGCTGGGTGAGGACTAGTGATCATGACATCCTATAATTGTGCAGGTGAAAAAACCGAGGACAGAAAGAGACGGGGGCGGGGGCTTGGCCTGGCGGGCATCTGGGAGAAGCAAAGCTGGGAAGCCTAGGCTGCTGCCTTTGCCCCTTCAGAGTGTGCAGCCCAGGTGCCCTTCCCTGATGAGCTGGAGGCTGTGGGAGAGGCATTGTGCTTTTCCCTGGGTGAGAACTCCGGGGTGGGTGGTAAAGTGGAGGCAGAGAGAAGGGGACTTAGGGAGAGGACGTCAATGCTCAGGTACGATTCTAGAAGGGTGGGGAGCATGACACGTGAGCCACACGTTTCAATAACAGGACACCAGGGCAGATACGACTTATTGCTCAGTCTTATAGTGACCTTGGCTCTATGCTGTGCTCCTACCTGGCTTTGCTCATTTAATCTTCACAGCTGCTTTATGAACTGTTGCGTTCCCACAATTGTGCTTGTTTTCTTCTCCCTCAGAAGAGGAAATTGAGGCTCAGAGGAAATAGAAGCAATCAGGAGAGAGCTTGTGAATCCTCTAACCATCAAATCTATCACCCTCTGCCATTGCTGCTGTAACCATCAAGGTACTGTCCCTGCTCCTAGCTAAAGCCACCTTTTCTTTCTGCATCGGATCCCATCATTTTTGTCTACTCAGGAACTTGTCCTAAAATTCTCTCCTCTGTTTCTTGCATCTCAGTTTCTCCCTCTCTACTGGATCATCCCAATCCGCATACAAACATGTTGTAAATCTTCCATCTTCTAAAAGCCTTCCTTGACCTTCGATAGGCCCTGCCCTATTTCTTACTTTCCTTTACAGGTAAACTCTTATAAAGAGCTGAGTATATGCACACCTCCGTTTCTCTTCATGTCAGTCTCTGTGAAATCCAGTCCAGCTGAGTGAGTGACCGGCTTCTTGGCCAGGTCCCTGAGCACTTCCACCTTGCCATGTTCCGTGGTCAGTTCTTGGGCTTCTTCTTCCTTGACCTCTCGGCTGCATTTGACACAGTTGCTCATTCCTTCCTCTGAAGGATTCTATCTGCACTGACTTCAGCAACCCCGTGCTCCTTAGCTACCTTGCTGCCCACTTCTTCCAGGTCTCCTTGCTGGGCTCCTCTTTGGAGGCCAGCCTCTGAAGGGGGAAGCGATCCTAACCGGACACCAGAGCTCAACAAGGAAGACGGATGTTCTTAAGCTCAAATTGATTAAAGTCTGGCAAATAACCTTATTATCTCCATCATCAACTTCCTTTTTTTATTTTTTTGGGGGGAACTCTTGGGCAATGTGCCAGAGATTTAAAAATGGAGAGGAAGGAAATTGCTTAGCTTTTTGGAGGTGACCACCCGAGAAGCCTGGGGGCCCAGGGATGTGTGGGAACATGGCTTGTGCCCATAAATGCCATGGACAGCTGAAAGTATGACTGGTTGCTCCCATTCATGATGAAAGAAAAACAAATGTTCCTTTTCAGAGGGAATGTTCCATAATTACGCTTCCTGAAAGCTGAATCCTTGAGGTTGTAGGTTCAGGAAACAGCACCAAAGGGCAAGCTGAGAACATATTCCGTTTGTAACAGTGACATTTGACCAAGGAAAAGGAGTTTCTGTGCTGTGCAACAGATTCCTCGAGGAAAGGAAAAGAATTAACTGCCTTATCAGGTGAGGGCAATACTGCTGACCTAGGCCGTGAGAGGGCCAGGGATTGCTGAGCTTGGTCAGGGTCTGGGCAAGGTGGCTGTGGAGGCCTGGGCCCCTGCAGGACTGGATGGATCCCACTGGAAGGCCATGATTCACAAGAATTACCTTTCCACGGCAGCCAGCTCCTGCCTTCATTTCCTTGTGAGGGCATACTGAGAGCTGTTCTGGGTCTTCGCTGGGCTTTGCGTATATATAGAGGCATAAAGCAGGCTTGTTCTCAAGGAGGTGCCAGTATAAGGGTTCAGAAAAGTCGGGTTCCAATGACTGGACACCAAGCGGAGGCCTTCGAGACCACTTCACCATTGTTTCTGTGTCAGGAGGGAGTTTTCCGGAGCCCTTGGAGTCTCTAGATGGCAGTTCCAGAGAACATGGGCTTAGGCTTACTCGGCCACAATTTGGCAAGGACCGGAGGGAATAATTACCAGCTCTCGGCTTCTCCAAAAGTGTAAGGGGGAGGTCTGTGAGGAGCCAGGATCAGACACACGTGACCCATGTGACCCTAGGGGCTGGGGACAGCCCTGGAAGTAGAGGGCAGCCTCAGAATGCAGGGTGGGGTGAGGAGGAAGGCTCTGGGGACTGCGGGGAGAGGAGCTCGGGAGCCCATGGCAAGTTTCACTGTGGGGCGATCAAGGGAAGGCCGGACAATGGCCGCTTGGTGTGTGTTTGGTAGGCAGAGGGGCGATGGACCCTCTAGAGATAGAAACAAGACTGCTGCTCTAGAGGACAAAAGCTGGACAAACTCTTTGCAGCTGGGTTATTTCTGCCCATCTGCCACCTACGATGGCATCTGTAGCCACCTACCCCCCTCCACTCCCCGGAGGTCATCGTCTCTCAGTGACATGCTTCACATCTCTTGGCCCAGTCTCTATCCATGGCCCTGGGGGACTCTGGAGCATTCTGCAAGGTGGGCATCCACAGTCCGATGCCACTCTGGGCCACAGGGAAGGGTGGGGTCACCCAGGCCCGTGTGGCTTGGCCCTAGGTGCAGAATCCTGGGGGAGCAGCACTGGAGCCTTTAAGGACAAGCCAAAATTAGCCAATAGTGAGAAGAGAGTTCTAGGTAGAGGGACCGGCATACTCAAAATCATGGAGTTGGCAGAAGAGAACCGGTCAGCGAGTCCAAAGCTGGAAGAAGAGAGTGTACGTGGGGACGTGGAGCAAAGTGAGGTGTGCCTGCCTCTCTTCTTCATAGGCTTCTCAATCCTGTGCCCAACCTGGGCATCTCGTCATCTCCATCAGATCCTCTCTGTCTTGGGTCTCAACCCTCCCTCTCTCCTCTCATATCTACATGTTAAAAGCCTACTATGCACAAGAGATATTGGTAATAGGTACCACAAACTGAGCACTGCTCCATGCCTGTTCCTGCCTGTATATATATCCCTACAGTCCTTATCACAGCCAGGGCCACAAATGGGGTGGTGCTGGAAATATTTAACAATGAATTGGCACAGATTCCAACCAACCAAAATAGATGTGTGCTGTTACAAAGTTATTCTGTGGGTACTTGCTAATTACTAGTCGTGGCTGCTAATACTGTTATATTCATTTTATAGACCAGGAAAAGAATGAGAATTTAAGTCACTTGGCTAAAACCACAAAGCAGAAAAATGAGGATTCAGACCTAGACTTGTCTCAATCCAGTGTCTGACACTTAAGGAGTCTGGCTCACAAAGTAAAGCTTAGAAGTGTGAAGGGCCACTGGCCCGGCAGAGCACCCTGGCACCCTGGCACCCTGGCAGGCCGTCTGGCCCTGGCGATGTGGAAGGACTAAGGGCAGTGTAGGCCCAGGGAAGGCTGGTGGGGTGGAGGAGCTCTGGAGCAGAGGAACCAATTGGGACTTCCTGTCCCCAGCCACCCTGTGTGGTCAGCTTGCGCGTGGAGGCCGGGGTCCCAAGGTCACTAGGCCAGCAGCATTCTGGATCTGGCCTCTTGTGTGAGGCTCTCTTTCCCAAGGTCAAAACTGGCCCGTCCCAGCATGACCTTTCTCCCTGCCTTTCCTCTGCCAGGGCTTTCTTTCCTCCCCCAAGAGCAGAGATACTTGTCTGGTCCCAGCTGAAACAACAACAGTCACCTGAGCCTCTGCCTATTCCCAAATTCCTGAAGAGGCTGCCAGCGATGAGTCAGTGCACAGGACCAGCCGGCCTGGCCGAGGCCTCCTGAGCCTGAGCTAGGGTGGGGCAGAGAAGACCCTCGGAAGGAGCTGAGGCTCCAGAGGCCCAGCGCTGCGGGCCAAGGGGCTCAGTGATTCGGAGGGGCATGGTACAGTGGCACTGGCTGGAGACAGTTCCAATAATGCACCTCAACTCCTGCACAGCTCCAGAGCATGGCCCTGCCCTCAGGGAGCTCAATTTTGGGGGGCTCCTGAGGACTGTAGTTTGCTGTCTCCTTGTCCCACTGAAGATGCAAAGCTGGGCTGGTATTAGAGGAGGCAGCATGACTGCAGACTTATTTTCATGGGGGCCCCTTGGTTCTGACTCCTGCAGTATGTGGGACTCAGGCAGACTCTGGGAATTTGTCCAGGTCCTGCTGGAGTGGACGGCTGAAGTTGAGCATGCGTGTTCAGGGTAGTTTTGGTTTCTGTTTATCACCGCGATTCCTCCTTGATTACGCTCCCCTCCCTGCTTCCTACCCCTTACTCCTGGGCCTTTTCAATTCTGTGCATGGAGGTGTCCTTTCCTATTCTTGGGCACCACTACGTGCTTTCAGGCTTCATTTCTCCTTACTTTGTGTTTAGAAGTAGAGGGGACAATTCCAGGAGGGCCTGCGCCTTCCGTGTTGGCCTGGTAGCCCTGACTTCCTCACAGACCTCTCGCTGCCCCGGTGGTGAGAATACGCACCACAGCCTGCTGGGCCTGGTCCCAACACTAACCAGCTGTGACCGTGAGTCGAGTCCTTTTCCCTCTCTGGACCTCACCTTTGGGTCTGTAGACTGCAGCAGTTAGAGGCTGGGATGGGAACAATGAGCAGGAGAGGCCCGCAGCCGCAGGATGCTGGGGAGCAGTGACCTTCACGCTCTTGTGGGGTCTGGAATTTAACCCTTCGCAAGAGGATCCGATCCACCACCTTGCGTACGTGGGAGCAATTGGAAACCTGCTGTCACGGACAGAGTGGAGAACTCTGAGTCCCAGCTTGCTGCCTCTCTGGCCATGTGACCTTGAGCACGCTTTATCTCCTGTACTTTACTTTCCCCATCAGTGACATGGGGCAGCAACATTGGCCCCTCACGAGGAGGGGTTGTTGCCAGGAACTTGTGATACAGTGTGAATGAGAAGCACTGTTCAAACCGAAAGATCTGTGTGCATGCAAAATGTTTGTATTTGGCAGTTTGTGTCCCCTGAGATGCAGATTCTGAAACATAATAGGGTGTTTGTTGTTGTTGTTGTTGGGTGCCATAGAGTCAGGTCCAACTCATAGCGACCCTCATAGGATTTTCAATGGCTCGTTGTTTTCAGGATTGCTTATGGAGTGGACTGCCATGTCCTTCTCCAATTTTTGTGGTGCTGGGGATTGAACCCAGGTCCTCAGGATGTTTGTTGTTATTGTCGTTAGGTGCTGTGGAGTTGGTATCTCACTCACAGTGACCCTATGTACAACAGGTGAAACACTGTTGTCATGCTTCTCTGCTATTCACAGAGTTTTCAATGGCTGGGAGTGGGTTGCTGGGTCCTTCTCCCAAGCCAACAGCAACTATGTTCCCAGGTGGTCTCCCATCCAAGTACTAACCAGGCCTGACCCTGCTTAGTTTCTGAGCTCTAAGGGGATCAGATGCCACAGTGGTATGGCTGCAGGCAATTGGGGTGTTTAGGATGCTTTTAAAAAGTGCCCTTGTGAACAGGATGGGAAAGAAGCAGGATGGGGTGGGTGGGGAGGGAGAGGCTGATCTGTGCCGCAGGCCCCACTGGGAGCTTGTCATGCACTGGGCCTTGATGTTCCTTCATCAGTGGGTGAGGTAGCTGTGGGCAGGGAGGACTGTGCGTGTGGTGTCCCTCTGCAGCGGAGGCCCTGCCTGACGTGCTGGCGGTCTTGCCATCCGCTGGGGCCACAAGTCTTTTGAAAGAGGATCTGGGCGGTGCACCTCCACCCCACCCTTTCACTGTTGTTAATGACAGGGTCACACATATACACCAGACTGTGTTCATCAAAGGCAAGAATAATATTATAGAGCTCCTGCCATTCCTGTACTGTTTGCCGGCTCCCTCCTGAATTCCAGATTGATGACTTCAGTCTTCACTTCTGAGAAAAGAATGGGAAATTCCTCTTTCATTTGCTATGAGGGCCAGGAAACGATTCCATCTGGCTTTGCCTGGGAATCTATAGGTAGGACATGAAAACACCATGAATTTAAACACCATGAATTTAAACAAATGAATTGATTTAATGTTTAAAAAGCTCATGTATATGCATGTAGGTGTACATGTGTGATACAGCTCTCCATCTGAGTATGCACATGTGTAGAGCACACAAAGGTGAGTATATGTGTGATGTATGTATGATGAGGAGGAAAGGAAAGAGGCTGCGGGACAGGTGTCCGATGTAGACATGCTCACGTCAATGGTGGGTGTGATAATGAGAATGTCATATGAACTTCATTCACTCTTCTAACATTTAGTCAGGACCTACACTGTGCTGGTCACTGTGCTGGGAGCTGGGGAATGAGAATAGACAAGATCTGGTTCCTGCCTCTGGAAGCTTATCATCTCGTGAGAGGCAGAGAGTGTGTTTGGGGTACTGTGAGGGAACTGTTGTGATTTGGATATGAACTGCCCCTCTGAAGTTGTGCTGAAGTGTTGGTCTTCTGCTAATGGATCCAGTCACTGAGAGGTGATCACACCATAGGGGCTCTGCCTTCATCAATGGATGGCAAATTCATAATTTGATGGAGTTATTGAGAAGGGCTGAAAACTAGGAGGCAGAACCTGGTTGAAGGAAGTAAATCTCTGGGGTGTGACTTTGAAGGACAGCTGGCCCCTGGACCATTCCTCTTCCCCCCGCTGCTTCCTGGCCACCCTAAGGTGAGCAGCTCTCATCCACCACACCCTCCCGCCATGATGCTCTGCCTCACCACAGGCCCAGAAACACTGGAGCAAGCCGACCATGGAGTGAAGCCTCTGAAGTTGTAAGCCAAAATCAATCTCTCCTCATTTTAGGTTTTTCTCATGTGTTTGTCATAATGACATAAAACTGACACAACGATGTAAAACTAACATGAGAATAGGCAGAGGAGAGACTGGGGAAGTGAGGTGTTTCCTGGGCAGGAGCCCCTCATGGTGGGTCTGGAAAGATAACGGAGTTACTCAGGCAAAGGTGATGGGAAAGTGTGGGCAGGACTTGGACACAGAGAGATCTGACTGGCCAGGAGGTCACAGGCGTACAAGTGAAGGGAGGGTCCGAGGGCAGAGGAGAGGCCCTGGAAGCCATATATTTCCATGAATGAGTGTGAATGACCTCAGGCAGAGGGGATAGCATCGTGAGTCATATTTCTACCTGAGGGGCACATTCTGGCAGCAGCATGGGGGTGGACGGAGGCTGAGTGAATGCAAGGCCCCTGTGTGTTCCCAGGTGTGTGTTTACGAGGATGGACAGTGGGGCTGCCGCCACGTCCACACATCTGCAGTTTATGCACCAGGTGTGCTGCCCACACGGACTTGTTTTCCACTTCCACCCTTTGGCCTTGGCAGTGCAGGGGCCCAGGGAGCTGGCTGTCCTGCTGCTGACTCGTGGGTGAGTGTTATGGCAGGAGAGCTGGCGGGGGGCTGGCTGGCAGTTGCTTCCTCCAGGGCCACGGGCACACCCCTGCCCACCAGGCTGACAGTGAGGCAACTGGCAGGCAGTGACAGAATGTTCCGGACTGTATGCCCTGCCTCTGCAGTGGCCTGCTTGTCTACGTGAGGCTGGGCTCGCCTAGGCACCAGGGGAAGGGAGGGACAGAAGGGAGAGGCTGCGAGAACAGCCATGTGGCTATGGCCCAGCTCTCCCTTTTTGGGTATCCCTCTGGCCGGGCACCCCTCTTTAGGCACTGACGTCATGTGATTAAACTTAATTATCTAATAGTGTGCCGTAACTATGCTGTTCTGCCCCCTGAGAATTCATGACAAGTACAAAAAAATAAAATCATCTGCCACATTTCTTGTGCTCCATAATGTGGACCATGAGGAAAGAAGGAGGCACTCGGTTTTGTAGTATGAGTGTAAGACCTGGAACAGTATGGTAAGTGGTTATGAACTTGAAATTCTGAGTCCAGATGCCTGGGCTGAAATCTCAACTGTATATGTACTGGTTATGTAAGTTACTTATTCTCTCTGTGCCTCTGTTTCTTCATTCATAAGTCACATATGCCAATATGGTATAGGATTAAATGTGTAAAGTGCCTAGAATGGTGCCCGATGTATCCTAAATATTCAGCTGTGGATCTTAGCTGGCCTTACCTGGATTTGTATTCTCCCAGGTTTCTCCCTAACTCACTTGATGAAAAGTTGTGACCTCTTTGGGCTTTTAGAGGAATCATCTATAGAATGGGACATTGGTCAATCTTTTATTCTCAAGGACAAAAACTTTTCTCCGTCGATGTGTTCTTTTTATCTGATGTGGATTGTTGGTTTTAACAGACTTTGCTTGTCAAACTTCATTTGCTATATGATACCTTGTGTGGACCCACCAAGGTTTCTTGTGGGCCTCACAATAAGCTGGGCGTGGCTGTCAGTGCTTCTTACTGAGAACTCTGGGTCAGGTGAGAGCATCTCTAGGAGGCCACCCTTCCCACTTCAGCTTTGGGTATTGGCAGCTCCATAGCAAGAAGCAAGTGCCTCCAGGTATTTCTGCGCTCTTGAGTGCATGTCTAACTGGACCTTGAACTAGAAGATGCTTCATATTGGATTTTGCAGGGCTCTGTGTCCCTGCGCCACTGTCTCTCTGGCTTGCCATTCTCAGTAGCACCATTCCAGCCAAGATCAGGGAAGAAGTCGTCCTGACTCCTGATAGGAATATGCACTTTTTGTTTGGAAAGGCCAAGAGCAGGTTATCATGCCTGGTTAAGGCCATTTTTATGGCGATTGATGTTTTGATCTGATGAGTTCTATGTGCCAGTATTTTCTATATGTCAGCTCTTTAAACTTTCACAATTCTAGTCCAGGGCAGTTATTGTTATCTCCATAGACTAGATGATGAAACTATCGTCATTAGACCAGTGATTTGTCCAAGTTCAAATAGCTAATAAATGCTTAGAATTTCTTATGTATATAAAACCATAAAATTCTTGCTTACCTCTGAAGTTATAATGATCTCCCTCTTGTAGATAAGCAGATGAAAGCTTAGTAAAGTAGGACACTTACTCAAGGTCACAGAGCTAAGAACTAGCCAAGTGGGAGTTGAATACAAGTTTCATGTTCTTTCTTTAATAGTTGCTGGCAGCAAACCAGCTATGAGGTGACACTTCTCCCCTGCCTTGGCATCTAGGGGAGCCTTGTGTAAGGGCTTCTGTCTCCAGGGGCTCTGTCAGGTGGGTGGAAACCTACCTTGGATGTCATCGTTGAACATGCAGTACTTGTTGCGGTATTTGTTGAGCAGACGGAAAGCATTGGCATTGGCAAAGTCTTCAAACTGGATGAGGCAATTTATTCCAAACCTGAGGGGAGAGAGAGGAGAGCGCTCATGACTGCCCCTGGGAGCAGACCTCTGGCACACAGCCTGCACTGGAGAATGGGGAGGCTCAGGCTGGCGGGTAGGGGTAGCACTGGCCCCTTGCTCTGGGTTTGTGCCATCTGGCGGGACTGGGAATTCCTGGGAATGGAGCTCTGCCTGCCCCATCATGGATGAGGAGGGGAACGGAAGAGAGTAGAAGCTTTGGGCTTCACATTCAGTCACACAGACATCACTGTGTCTAATGTGGACAGGTGGTGCCCACGGGTTACCATGGAAGACCCCAGGTGTATTACGAGGGCTGAGAGGGGGCCTGCCCTTTCTGTGGCCTGTGGCCCTCTCAGATCCCAGCAGAAAGCTCACTCCAAACCCACTGCATGCAGGGTGCCAGCTTTTCTCCCACAGATGGCTGGGAGCCTTTACTGTCTGCAAACGTCTCCCTTGCTGGCCCCTAGTCTCCTCTAAGTTCAAGCATTGTTCCCAGACAAGATGCAAGGAAGGCTGGAAAAGGCCACCGCCTGAGGTCACTATCATCTGCTTGCATCTCCGTGAAGATGTTCTCCAACTTGGTGGGATGGAAGAATCAGTGAGCTCATTTAAAATGCAAATCACCAGGGCCCTCAGATAGGCTCACTCAGTGACTGTGGGACAAGGCATAGGAGTCTGAATTTTCAATAAGTACTCCAGAAGGTTCTGATTCTGACAGTCTAGAAAACCTTGAGAAACAATGCCTTGGTGGATGAAGACAGTGCCCAGTAAGCTGCCCGACGTGCCTTATTGGAAATCTACGTCAATATTGCCTTCTAGATTCTTGGTCTCCCTGAAAAAATGATGGTTCACGGGAGATTTGTAACCTCTTTTCCCTTCTAACATCTGTGGTCTGTCAGGAAGCTGAGAGTGAAGTTTCTTGCTCATTGGTAGCACCCTGCTCAGCCCTATGGTTTCTGTACACAGATTTCCCCTTTGTTCCATTGTTGCTCTTTGATTCTGGAATTTGATAGTTTTGTTGGTGCCTCTTAGTCTTTCTGGTAGCAGGCATTGTATGAGTTGCTATAAATTACTTTACACATGGACAAGAATTAGTTTCCACCTCATGGTCCAGCTTGTGATTTACAGTATCTGAGGTCATGTTCATTGAGAAAAAAGTACTAGCTGATAATAAGGAGTGGCAGGGCACATAACAGGAAGAAGTGGCCTGCCATTCCCAACCTGCTGTGGGCCACAAGCTTGGGGCATTCCTGGGACCAGCCATGGAAAGATGTATTACCTTGCTAGAAAGGGTGGAGGGGGCACCAACTTGGTGGGTCTCTTTTGGCCTTGAGGCATCTTTCTGATCATCTTGTCTAGTGGACATGAAGGGATGAGTAGCATTGAAATGACCCAGAGGACATTTTTCCCAAACTCATAGTTCAGTGTGAGGCTTGCCTGCCCAGCACGAATGCCAATGAGTGGGTAAATATTTGCTCTTGCTATGGATTTTCCACAGCCTCAGTTATTCACAGCTGCTGGAGGACGCATCTGGAGATGGGCTCATGTGACAGGCAGAAACAGAGACACAGTGACTTTTGCCACAGTTCATTGCTAGAGTGCTTGGGTCAGGGGATTGTGGGCCTGGCCCAGCTCTGCACACACAACTTAGTGACCTTTCACTTCACCTAACTGCCTGGCCAGCTTCTGTGGGCTATTGTGATGATGAAAAGCTGAGGGTGATTTTCCCCCAGCTTTCCTGAGGTATAACTGATAAATAAAAATTGTGTATATTAAAGAGTGCAACAGGACGATTTGAGATATACACACACATATATGAGATATCCCCTATGAGTCTGTCAGCCCGTTGTACAGTGGGGGCTTGCATGTTGCTGTGATGCTGAAAGATATGTCACTGGTATCTCAGATGCCAACAGGGTCACTCATGGTAGACAGGTTTCAGCTGAGCTTTCAGACTGAGACAGACTAGGCAGAAGGACCTGGTAGCCTTCTCCTGAAACAATTAGCCATTGAAAACCCTATGAGCAGCAGAGAACCACTGTTAGATATAGTGCTGGAAAATGAGCCCCCCAGGCTGGAAGGCATTCAGGAAACGACTAGGGAAGAGATATTTCCTCAAAGAAGAGTCGACCTTAAGGATGCGAATGGAGTAAAACCCCTGAGACTTCCATCTGCAGATGTGGCATGACTTAAAATGAGAAGAAACACAGTGGTTGTAACAATGTGCTCAAACATAAAAAAAGGATCATGTGCATGGCGCAGTGTTGGGTAATGCTTCATTCCATTGTACATAGGGCCACTATGAATCAGATCTCACTTGATGGCACCTAACAACAATATAATATATATTTTATAAATATATATGATTACCATAATTGAGATAGTTAACCTATCCATTGCCTTATATGGTTATCTTTGAGTGTGTATGTGTGGAGGGTGGGGTGCAAAAGCTACTCACTTGAAAATTTCAAGTATACAACACAATAGTATTAGCTATAGGCTGCAGGTGAGTTTTAGACTGTAAAGTGCTAAATGCAAGTATCATTCTGGCCACAATTCTTACTCACAATCATGGGGTAACTGCTGATGAGGTGTGTGTGTGTGGTTGTACTTGCTGTGTCTCCTGACATGTTATCCAGCCCTCTTCTTGTATAAGAGATCCACCTGGTATCCACCTGGCATGAGAGAGAACACAGATCTGAGAGGCCATAGGGGAAATAGTGGCCTCAGAGGAAAGCCATGTTTCAACCAGGCCAGGAGGCAGGCCAGGAGGCAGGCAGCAACCAGGCCAGGGCACTGAGGATGTAGGGAAAATTTCTGATCACAGATCTAGTTCCAAAGGACTCTAGAAAAGTGTTTGGGAGGGAAATGAACTGTAAGGGGTTGGTTTGGATGATGGAAAATAGTTGGCATCAGCCTTGAACTTCTGTGAGCTCCTGAGACTTCATGACTTCTCCCTGGGTACCTCAACGGGACAGAAATAGGGCTGTGATATGTCCCTCTTTATAGTCAGCCTGGTACCACTAGGGACAATTATAAACATACCCATCTCCCTGTCTCTGTGCATAACTAAATATGATTGTCCTATTTTTTAAGTTCTTAAAGAGAAAGTAATTTCATAATTTCTCTCAGTAATGCATCTTATGATTTAATAATCCTTCAACTATCAGTACCAAGAATAGTTATCAACACATACTAAGTGTCCAATAATATGGTCAGTTCTCTGTATCCACAGATTCAATCAGTCCCAGATCAAAACTATTTTTTAAAAGATCATGTTGGTACTGAACACACACAGACTTTTCTCTTGTCGTTATTCCCTAAACAATACAGCAAACAACTATTTACAAGGCAGTTACACTGTACAAGGTATTATAAGTAATATAGTTTTGTTATTGCTAGATGCCATTGAGTTGGGTCCGACTCATAGTGACCCTATGTACAGCAGAATGACACTATGCCATGCCTGGCACTGTGTCAGTGCTTCTCTGTTATTCATAGGGTTTTCAGTGGCAGATTGTTTTTGGGATTGTTTCAGGAGTGGGCTGCCAGGTCATTTTCCCATTTTTGAAGTGGGGATCGAACCCAGGGCCTCAGAAAGTGCAGAGCAGCACTCTACCAACTGAGCTAAACCCCAGCCTCTAGTAATCTAGAGAAGACTTAAAGTAGACAGAGGATGTACATAGGTTTTATGTAAAGGATTTGAGCATCCATAGTTTTGATAACTATGAAGGGTCCTGGAACCAGTCTCCCTTGGATACTAAGGAATAACTGTACTATGAATAGAAACAATAAATAAAACCTCTCATCCACACATATGATTCCTTGTTCTCTAAGCCAAAATTTATTGTGAATTTAATTCAGGGTATGAATTTCAAGTATTTGAACTGGGAGTGGGGAACAGAATGTCTTTGGTTACTGGTGATATTTTACTGTATATGACTTTCAGCCTTGCTTAACAACTAGCCTGGGGCTAAAATGCTGAAAAGGTCATGTAACAAAACAAGAGATGCATGTTTCTCTCTCTCTCTCTCTCTCTCTCTCTCTCTCTCTCTCACACACACACACACACACACACACACACACACAAATACACTCACACTCTTGACTTTTAGCAACATACCACTTATTTGCTGGGGTAAAAATAAGACAAGAATTATAAGTAAATATCTTTTTACAGCATATGATTACTAGTTCCTATTTAATTTGTTCGTGTTAGGTGCTGTCAAGTCAGGTCCAACTCATTGCGACCCTATGTACAACAGAAAGAAACACTCCCCAACACTGTGCCATGCCTGGCACTATGTCTGTCAGTGCTTCTCTGCTATTCATAGGGTTTTCGATGGCTGACTGTTTCAGGAGTGGGTTGCTGGATCCTTGTCTCAAGCCTATAGCACCTGGTGTTCCCGGGAGGCCCCATCCCATGACTAACCCAGCACAACCCTGCTTAGTTTCTGAGATCAGATGGGTTTGGACATCAGGGCGGTATGGCTGTAGATCCATTTGATTAATTTTTTTTTTTTTTGACATGGTCTCACTGTGTAGCTGAGGCTGCCCAGGCTGGCCTTGAACTCATGTTGATCTTCTTTCTTCTGTCTCCAGAGTGCTGTGATTATAGGCATGTGCAACCCTCCCCCCAGCTTAATTTAGTTTTATATAAGAAATTCCCCTTGTTCCCATAGAACAATTTGATGGAATATAGAGTACAGGCTCATTAATTTAGGGCACTTTAATTCCAACTTGGAATTGCTTAGAAGGCCATATGGACCCATCCAGCGATCTGGATGAAGGTTCCTAGGACTCCAGGGCCTCCAGAGCCCTACCCTTCCTGGGCATGAACCCCCGGGTTGCTCCCTGGGCCTTTCATCTCTAGGAACATGTCTTGTTTTAGGATTTCACACCAGCCCCTTTCAGCCTCCGGCCACAGCTCTGTTCCTCTTTCCCTCACTTGCACTGCATCTGCTCTTTGTTGGCACTGGGACCTCTGGGCTACTTACTATGTTCTTCCAGTCTCTTGGCCTGTAATTTGTGGCTCTTCATGAAACCAGGCCATCTCTTGTGTGAATTTAGAATGATTACTTCAGTCACTGTCTTAGCACCATCCACCCATCATCTTTTTATCCATCACCCATCCACCCATCCACCCATCTATCCATCCATCATCTCTCCATCCAACATCCATCCACCCATCCATCCATCTACTCATTACTCATCCATCTGTCCACATCTATTAAAAACCCATGATGAGCTGATACTATTGTTTGTTGTTTTAAAAAGAGTGGACACATGAAGGAGTTGGTGGACATTTGAGGTAAGTTTGCCCGTCAATTTGCCAAACTAATTAAAAGCTATTTAAGAACAAAAATAATTCAAAGTGAAAATCTAAGTGGCTCAGGTGGAAAAAAGCTTTTCTTCAATGCATCTACATACATCCAGATAGAGGCTTTCATCATAACACAAATTTAAATGTCAATTACCTTACATATTCATTCAAAGGCTAATAGTTAACCTTTGTTGAGTATTTATTACCTGCAGGGCATCACATGAAGTTCTTTACATAAACTCCCTCAAACTTCACATGACCTTATGAGGTAGGTGCTATTTCTAGAGAAGGACCCCAGAGCTACAGATGTGACTTGCCTAGGGCTATTATTTACTCTGTTGCACTGGTAGGTGCTGCAGCTGGAATTTGGGTCTGGCTCTAATTGGAGTCTACCTTACTTTGGTTTTAGAAGCAATATAGATGAGTAAAAGATAAAACTAACTGTACTAAAGCTAGATTTCTTTCTCCACTGGGAAAGACACATGGTGAAGAAAACACTGAATAGGGAGATAGGAAAATTATGCCCTTTCTCTGTCTCTAACAAATGCTCTGAGTCTTGCCAGGACCTCCTTTCTCTCTCTGGAGGTTGGGTCCTAATCTGAGAGCACTGGTGGAAGAGCACGAACTACTTACTGTCTGAGGTTGGAGTTGATATACTAGGAGCTTCACTCATATTTCTATAAGCCTAATTGCCAAGAGGGCTGGGATTTAGCTCAGTTGGTAGAGCACCGCTCTGCAGTCTCTGAGGTCCCAAGTTCAATTCCCAGCACTGCAAAAATGGGAGAAGGATGTGGCAATCCACTCCCGTGGCAATCCCGAAACAGTCAGCCATTGAAAACCCTATAAGGGTCACTATGAGTCGGATACGACTCAACAGCACCTAACAACAACAAGTGCCAAGAGATCTGACAGTTCTTAGTAAGAGCAACTGTTGTTATTAGGTGCCCTCGAGTTGTGTCCAACTCATAGCAACCCTATGTACAAGAGAATGAAACACTCTCGGATACTATGCCAAGCCTGGCCTTGTGTCAGCGCTTCTCTGGTATTCATAGGGTTTTCAATGATTCATTGATTCGGGGTTGGAGTGGGCTGCCAGGTCCTTCTCCCATTTTTGTGGTGCTGGGGATAAAACGTGGGCCCTCTGAGCACGTAGATCAAGCACTCTACCCACTGAGCTAAATCCCAGCTTGTCATAAGAGCAACATGTGGCAGGAAAATCTGGAGGCGTCTTGGTGCTTACACAGCCGTCCCGCAGGGGGAGCAGAGGTGGGACCCCTACCCACAGGGCCTGCTCAGGGGCCCCTACTCTGGGCCGTTTTCTGATGTCAGTGCTGGCTACACAGTGCTGTCCTTTAGTCCAGCTGGTAGCTGCCCCTTCTGAGGAGGCTGCTGCTTCTCTGCCCCGTTTGCACTTTTGAACTTTTCACCCTGCAGCCCTGGCAGCAGAGCGGAACATCTGATGCTTCTCCGCTGGTGAGTTGCTGTGCTGGATGGAGAAAGAGGCACCGCCCTGCGCCATGGTGGGATCTGCCCCGACTTCTCATCCCCGGGGACTCTGCTGGGAAATGGCCTGGGAGCTGCCAGGGAAGGCATTCCGAGGCTAGGGCGCATTTAAAGACAGGATGAGGGGCGGGTGTTTGGCTTTCCCCCTCGGGGTTCAGGCAAGGGGAAGGCAGCAAACAGTGACCTGTGCCCGGGAGTCCTCAGGAGCAATGTGACAGTGTGACAAGACCTAGGCCATGGCCAACAGAACTGGGCACTGTGATCTGGGGTACAGCCTCCCCAGGGTAAGGGGGCGCTGAGGTGGTGGTTTGATCTTCCCCCGACCAGATGCAGAGTGAGGGGTGTTGATGAGAGCAGAGCACTGCAGGGGCTGCAGACCTGCCTTCTCTGTTCCAGAGGTCAGGACCCGCCATTCTTTCAAACACCTGGTCTGACCACTTTCAGGCCTGAACAAATACGAGGGCCCTGGGAGGAGCAGGTGAACCTGCTCAGCCTGTCTCCAAAGAGAATGACGAAAAGCTACCAATTTCCACGGGAGTCTGCTCTGTTCTCCTGACAAAAAACACATGCAGCACTCCCCGTCAGTGGCCAGGCAGAGGACACGCTCTCACCCTGTGGAAAACCTTTTCTCGTCTTTCTCCTTCCAGGAACCCGAGTTGACAGAAACATGGGACTCTAGGTCTTTTTTTTTTTTTTAAATCTTACACATTCCATTAAACTCTATGCCCTTGAAATGCTGTCAGAAAAAGGTTCAGTGGCAAAATAAGTTTGGATAACTCTGTATATTACATATACCACATATAGTGTATATTAAAGGCTCACTGGGGGATGAATATGAGTGAAGTACATGATAAATGTGAAGGAAAATGTCCTATAACAAAACCCATTATCCTGAGCGCTAATTTTTTTAAAGTTACAGCTATAAGATTCATCTTTCAATAGTGCAAAAGCATGACACAATTTAAAATCTTTTGTTTTTTTTGGATGAAAACATGGCATACCAGCCATCTGAGTTTGTGGTTGTTGTTGTTGTTGTTAGGTGCCGTCGAATCGAGTCCGACTCATAGCGACCCTATATACAGCAGATCGAAACACTTGCCGATTCTGTGCCAGGCAAACCATCTTATTTATGTCTAAGCCCATTGTTGCAGACACTGTGTTAATCCATCTGGTGGAGGGTTTTCCTCTTTTCCGTTGACCTGCCACTCTTCCAAACATGATGTCCTTCTGCAGGGATTGTTCTCTCCTGACTACATGTCCGAAATATGTAAGACGCAGTTTGGCCAATTTTGCTTCCAAGGAGCACTCTGGTTGTACCTCTTCTAGGACAGATCTGTTGGTTCTTTTGGCAGTCCATGGTATATTCAATAGACGTCTCCAGCACCACAATTCAAAAGCATCAATTCTTTTTCTGTCTCTCTTGTTCAATGTCCAGCTTTCACAACCATATGATGCCACTGAAAATACCATGGCATGAGTCAGACG
>VMDO01024069.1:0-30401 GCA_007922755.1 Pedetes capensis
AGTGGATTGCCAGGTCCTTCTCCCATCTTTGCGGTGCTGGGAATTGAACTCGGGACCTCGGGAGACTGCAGCACAGCTCTCTACCAACTATATATATATGGGCTGGGATTTAATATATGGGCTGGGATTTAGCTCAGTCGGTAGAGTACTGCGCTGCAGTCTCTGAGGTCCCGAGTTCAATTCCCAGCACTGCAAAAATGGGAGAAGGGCCTGGCAATCCACTCCCAAGGCAATCCCGAAACAGTCAGCCATTGAAAGCCCTATGAGGGTCGCTGTGAGTCGGACACCGACTTGACAGCACCTAACAACAATATATATATATATATATATATATATATATATATATATATATATATAGAGAGAGAGAGAGAGAGAGAGAGAGAGAGAGAGACAGAGAGAGAGACAGAGAGAGACAGAGACAGAGACAGAGACAGAGACACAGAGAGAGACACAGAGAGAGACAGAGAGATAGAGAGCAAGGAAAGAAAGAAGGAAGGAGGGAGGCAGGGAAGGAAGATAAGAGAGAAAGGATGGAGAAGGAAAAAGCAAAGAAGGAAAGAAGGAAAAGAAAGAAGAGAGAAAAATATTTCTGTACTGCATACACACATGCAGAGGCAGGTGGATCTCAAATTCAATACCAGAGGCAATCTGTGTACGTAGTGAGACCCTGTCTCAAAAAGTAAAAAATTGAGCTGGGGTGCAGTTCAGTGATCCAACACTTGCAAAATATATAAATCTGAGGCCCTGGGTTCAACCTCCAGTTCTGCTAAAAAAAAAAAAAAAAAGGAGTAATGAGTGAATGAATTTGGTCAAAGTCCAGTACATGAGTACATGCGTGTATGGAAATGTCACAATGAATCCCACTACCTTGTATAATTAATATATAATAAAAATACTAAGGGTAATAATAATGAGCGTATAGTTATCATTTCTGCTACTCACATAAAATTACAAGGAACGTATGAGCAAATTCATGGGTGAAAACAAGAAATCAGAAGGCAGAGAAATGCACGCCTTCAAATTCTATGTCATCTAGGAAGGGCATAATTTTTAGAAGTTGCTACAAAGAATAATTGGGCTGGGATTTAGCTCAGTTGGCAGAGCGCTGCACTGCAGTCTCTGAGGTCCCGAGTTCAATTCCCAGCACCGCAAAAATGGGAGAAGGACCTGGCAATCCACTCCCAAGGCAATCCCGAAACAGTCAGCCATTGAAAACCCTATGGGGGTCTCTATGAGTCGGATACCAACTCGACGGCACCTAACAACAATAACAACAACAACAACAACAAAGAATAAATAGTTGAAGAAAGATTGTGTAGCTCAGTGTTTAGAGGGGAAAAGGCTAAAAACCTTGCTTGCTAAACAATGAGGATCTCCGACTGCAGGTCCTGTATTTGTGGACACCAGCAAGACCCAGCCCCTATCTTATATTTGGGAGCAGTGAAGTCAAGTCAGTTTCAACAAATGCTCATAATGGACCTGTATGGAGTGGAGACCTGATTTCTGGTGTGAGGGTGTTGTGGTTGGGTTTGCTTTCTGAAACTTGGGGCTCCATGCTTGAGCTGCCTTCAGAATCATGGTTCCTGACCAAACGTTAACATTAATCGATCAGGATGCTTTGAAGCTACTTCCTGTCTCTCTTGAGTCTGCAGGCATAGCGACTCACTGTCCCTTCACACCTAGAATTTGGAGCATATGATCTGTTTATTTTCTGAAATTTCCAATGAGTGGCAGCACATGAACCAATGAATAACTCTTCAACAATGAAAATAAAAGACCACTACCTACATGCATGGAGCTGGGGTTTAGTTCAGTTGGTAGAGCATCACTCTGCATTCTCTGTGGCCCTGGGTTTGATTTCCAGCACCACAGAAATGGTAGAAAGGCCTGGCAATCCACTCCCAAGGCAATCCAGAAATAGTCAGCCATTGAAAACCCTATAAGGGTTGCTATGAGTCGGACACGACTCTAGGGCACCAACAACAACCACCACCTACATGCATAGAGGCCACTTGATATTGAATAAAAGAACCAAGAAAAATGATGATGTAAAAGGCAAAACACTAAGGATCTAGACAGGAAATAGAAAAGGAGGGGCAGAGATAATATAGACTAATAGAGGGGGTGAATAGGCTCACAGTACATTGTATGCTTATAGAAAAGTGTCGTAACAAAAAGTTTGACTTTGTGCAATTGATATATGATAAAACAAAAAAGAGGAGCTTGGGTTTAGCTTGGTTTTTAGAGTGCTTCTCTGTGCTCTCTGGGGTCCTGACTTCAATCCCCAGCTCTCCCAAAATAGGCGAAGGACCTGGTAGCCCATTCCCCAAACAATCCTGGAAGCAATCAGACATTGAAAACCCTATGAATAGCAGAGAAGCTGGGTTTGATCCCCAGCACTGAAAACATGGGACAATGGCCTGGCAACCCACCTTTGAAACAACCCCCAAACAATTCCTCCAATGAAAACTCTATGAGTAGCAGAGAGGCACTGGCATAATGCTGGACATAGCACAGGGTTGGGGAGTTTCCTTTGTTGTACAATGGTTTGCTATGAGTCAGATCTGACTCAACAGCAACATGATATTTCCTATCAAATCACGTACGTAAAGGGTATGACAATAATGTTGTTTAGGAGTAACTCCCTAAATGAATAAATGATAGCTAGATTGACACATACATCATATATAGGTCATAGATGATGGATATACAGATTGGTTGATAGGTGATAGATAAATGATAGCTCAATAAATACATATTTGATAGATATCGATAGATACATAGAAGATATGTGATGGATAGGTGGATAGACTGATAGATCAAAGAGAGATGCTAGGTTGATGGATACATGGTAGGTGATAAATGATAGGTAATCGGTAGATGCTAGATATTATAGATAGATTACACATAGATTTATAGATAATAGATCAACATAATAATAGTCATTCCTTCAAGAGAAACACAAGCAAAAGATAATATATGCATTTAATTATGAAGAATTGTTTGACAACATGATGCTGTTGTTGTTGTTAGATGCCATCCAGTCAAATCTGACTCATAGTAACCCAATGTTCAACAGAACATAAAACTACCCAGCCCTGTGCCATGCACACAATCTTTTAATGTTTAACCCTATTACTGTAGCCACTGTGTTTCTTCTCATTTTGAGTCATGTCACATCAGCAAACAGAGGCCCCAGGGCCTTTACATCATTCTTATCATAAAGATCAACTCTACATTGAGGAGGCAATTCTTTCCCAATTATTTCTTGAATACCTTCCTACCTGGGGGGCTCATTTTCCAGCACTGTGTTGGATAGTGCTTCTCTGCTATTCGTAGGGTTTTCAATGGCTAATAGTTTCAGGAGTGGGCAGCCTGGTCCTTCTCCCTACTCTATCTTAGTCTGGAAGTTCAGCTGAAACCTGTCCACCCTAGGAAGCCTTGCTAGAATCTGAAATACCTATGGCATAGCTTTCAGCATCACAGCAACACAAAAGCCCCCCAACATGTGATGGGGAGAATAAATAATAGACTAGGTGATAAGTCTACGATAGAAGGATAGAATAGAGGATTGATAGGTCATGTTGTGTTGTTGTTAGGTGTCGTCCAGTCAAATTGGTATCTGACTCATAGCGACCCTACATGCAACAGGCAAAACACTATTGTCAGTGCTTCTCTTCTGTTCATAGGTTTTTCAATGGTGGACTGGTTTTTGGGAGTGGGTTGCCAGGTCCTTCTCCCAAGCCTACAACACCCGGTGTTCCCACGCAGCCTACCATCCAAGGCCCAACCCTGCTTAGCTTCCAAGATCTGATGGGATAAGATGTCACAGGGATACTGCTACAGGCTGAAAGGTCATAGATGATAATAGGTAGAAATTATAGATCTATAAATAATAGATAAAGAGGTGATAGAAGATACACAGATTATACATCAATACATTTGGGAGAAGGACCTGGCAACCCATCCCCAAAAAACAATCAGCCAAAGAGAACCCTATGAATAGCAGAGAAGCACTGACAATTCTGTTTCACCTGTTGTACATAGGGCCACTATGAGTCTGATACTGACTCTATGGCACCTAAAAACAACAACATAAATACATACACAAATAAATCAATATAAAATGGCACATACTATAGATTATGTATATATATATATATGTATAGATTATGTATATATATTATATGTATATGTGTGTATATACATACATATATATATATATATATATATATATATAATATGTACAGGTTGAGCATTCTTAATCTAAATCTACAGCAATGGGCTTAAACATAAAAAAGATCATGTGCATGGCATAGTGTTATACATAGAGTCACTATGAGTCGGGTCTGACTCTAAGGCACATAACAACGACAACATTAGTAAAATAGCAAAGCACATGTGCAAATTTTAGGTCTGTACACCTATCTCTCGATTTAATGAATATAATTGCCATGCTATCTTGTTTCTTCTTCAAAAACCTTTAGACTACTTTGCACAAGTGGACATAATAAAATAACATATCACGTTTTACAGTCCTTTTTCCTTTAAATACTTCAGGCATTACCTCACTTTGATCTACTTGCTAAGATCCCCTTAGAAGACAATTTGCTCATGGCTAAAAATCATCTTGAAAATGTCGAGTGACACCATAAATCAGCCCATTATCTCTGTGTCTGAAAGCAGCATGATGGAGAGATTTGTTAATTGATTCTTAAGAAATGAACGGTTAGCCGCTCATGTTGAAAAGAGTTTTCACCCTCTAATAATCCACCTCAGCCTTTATTTTCAAGTAATCTGTCCCCGTGTTTTGTGATATTTCCCGAGCAAATCCTCCTAATCACAAGGAGATTTCCCAGGCTTTCTCCCAAGATCCTCTCCCCGGCTCCCTATAGATAAATTCAGACCAGGAGTTAAATATATTTTCTAGTTAGGAAGCGTAATGCAATTTGAAATGTAGAATGGCACAGATTCCAAGATGAAGAAATTAATGCCTACACCCAAATGCAAAAAGTAATTATTTTCCAGAGAGCGTGCCTGCTAATCCATAGCAGGCAGATGCACAGTGCTTTAATAAAAGATGCACGTCCTGTGGAATATTAAATCATTCTTCTCGGTCCCTCTTAGGTTGCTCCCTGGCTGTGTGTTACAAAATGCACAGTTCTCTAAACACCACCATCAACTCTTTCTCTAAAAAATTGTAAAGCCATTCCTATGTGAGTATATTCTATATTGAGTGAAGTGTGGCTTCACCTCTTTATTTAGGTTCTGTCTGTTTGGATTTGGCTTGATTGGCAAAGCGGAACGGGAAGGTGTTAAAAAGCACATAGAAGAAATTGAGAAAAATAATCCAGTGAAATTGATGGAAAGATTTGTTGTCGTTAGGTGCCGTTGAGTCGGTGTCTGACTCATAGTGACCCTGCGTACAGCAGAAGAAACGCTATTGTCAGTGCTTCTCTGCTTTTCATGTGGTTTTCAATGGCAGATTGATTTTGGGGAGTGGGTTGCCAGGACTTTCTCCCAAGCCTACAGCACCTGGTGTTCCCAGGTGGTCTCTTATCCAAGGACTAACCAGGCCTGACCCTGCTTAGCTTCCAACATCTGATGGGATCAGATGCCGCAGGGCTACGGCTGCAGGCTGATGGAAAGACAGATACATATATTCAGGGAAATGGGCATCATTTTGTCTTCTATCCTCATGCTTAGCTTTTTAAATTTTTTAAATTTTATTTATTTATTTATTTATTTATTTATTTATTTATTATTTTGGGGTACTGGGAGACAGAAGCCAGGACCCAATGCATGCTTTGCAAGTGCCCTACCACTGTGCTGCACCCCTAGCCCATGTTTTACATTTTATTTTGAGCGCAAGTCTGCCTGTGTTATGGAGGTGGCCTTTGGACTCTGACTTGTCATCCTCTGGCCTTAGCCTCCCTAAGTTTTGCAGGATGACTCTGGCCTTGAACTTGCAAACCTCCTGCCTCCACCTCGAACTTCCTGCACTGTTGCTGGGATTACAGGTAGAGGTCTTTTTGATTGAAATGCATCTCTTGTATTTCCAGGCCCTCAAGTCAAAATAAGCCTGAAGCCGTAACCACTGTGCTGTGACATCCAATCCCATCAGATCTCGGAAACTAAGCAGGGTTGGGTCTGTTTAGTACTTGGATGGGAGACCACCTGGGAACACCAGAAACTGTAGGCTTGGGAGACAAATCCAGCAACTCCCTCCCAAAAATCAATCCGCCATTGAAAACCCTATGAACAGCAGAGAAGCACTGACAATAGTGTTTCCCCTGTTGTACATCATGGCCTCATGAGTCAGATACCGCCTCAAACCCACCTAACAATAATAAATAAAAATGTCAGCCCCCTGCCTGTTTGGACACTGTTTGCATCATTGTGAACTTGGTGCCATTAGGTGGCCTTCAAGGCTGGTGGACCACATCCGGTACTTGCAATGGTTCCTTTCTAGCAATTCACCTGTGCATTCTTCTTTAGAAGATTGGTGGGGACACACAAAGGCTTGGGTGGATATACCCTCCCCATGAGGTTCCCAGCACCAAGGACAGGTGTAATTTTATAGGAATCTAGCCCCTTTGCCCCACAACAAAGACAAAATGCAGGTTGCTGTCTTCGTGGGACAAGGTTAAGATTGTCTGGTTTCTCCCCATTCCTATTCTTCTCCCATAAATGGCTCCCAAATTGCCCCTGGGACCACCTCCTGGGGAAATCGCTTACCTTATCTTCTATCATTAGGTCCATCTACCTGGGATCTACTGCATGAAGGGGAAAAGGTATATTTGGGTTCATCGTTACCAAGGATTCATTTCAACATCACTACGCTCTGTTATTTCTGAGTCAGCATTGTGGCAGACCATCATGGCAGAGCAGAGCTGTTCACAACAAGATGGTCTGGAAGCAAGGAGCAGGGTGAGGAATGAATGAAGGGCAAAATATAGTCTCTGAGGGCATAACCCAAAGATCACTCCTTCAAATTAGGTTCCAACTTCCAGATATAGCCCACTCTCAATAGCCCATTCAACTCTGAGTCTATCCCAGGATAAATCTATTGATGAGGTCAGAGTCTCTTTGTCTAATCACCACCCCAAACACCACCTCTGATCATGGCTGCATTTGGCACCAAAGCCTCCCATATGTAACTCTTTGGGAGACCTTTCAGATATAAATTATAGCACATGATAAGCCCTGTCTCACATGTAGTTTTCAGAAGACCTAGTCTTTCGACACTGTGATAATTTCTGCATGCTCCCCAAAGCAGCCTTCAAACCCCTTGAAAAGCCTTCCATGCTCTAAATTCTCCCTGTAGCTTTAGGATTCCTGAGAAGAAAGGCATCAAGTCCAAGGGAGATGTTCTGCTAGTTTTTGCACCTGCTTGGTACCCCATAGGGCACTGAATTA
Organism: Pedetes capensis; assembly: GCA_007922755.1. Taxonomy (NCBI): domain Eukaryota; kingdom Metazoa; phylum Chordata; class Mammalia; order Rodentia; family Pedetidae; genus Pedetes; species Pedetes capensis. The sequence goes on from VMDO01024069.1 coordinate 7,420, forward strand.
GCTCTGCAGAATGAAAATGATGTTGCTCGGATGATTCCTGGGCTGCCCTTGAGCTCAAACCCACATTTATGGAATAGATTCGCTGATTGGAGATAATCTCCCAATATGTAATCAGTGTCTTAGCTCTGCATCTTTAGAGTTCAAACCTTGTCCTGTAAATCTCTATGTTGTTTCTGTCTCTATTCCAAATATCCAGTTTTTCTATTACAGTAACAATCTGGAAGGACTGGGCAAGACTTCACTCTTAACCTTCTTTCTCACATAATTCTTTCTTGATAATCTTTGCTTATTTCTCAATTGCTAAAAGTTTAAGCTTGATTCTGAAGCGTACGTCAAAATTCCCACCCACGTGGTTGGATCCTATCTAATTGACTCAATAAGATGAGTGGGTCTTTTAAGCTTAACTTTTCAAAGGTATGAGAAAGAAGGTAGCAGTTAGAACTAATGAATAGCCCCAAAGTGGTTGGCCATCATGTTCTGTTTATCCAGCCAACTCAAGACTATCTGCATGGTGCAGTCTACGAGAGTTACTTAAGGCATGGAACCCAAATGTTTTGTGACGATACATAGTCTCATAAGGAATGCAGAATTTTGCATGGATCAGTTTATTTCAGAGCTGAACCTGTAAGATCTACACACACAAAATAAATGATAGAATAATAGATCCTAGCCACTGTGGGACACAGAGTTGATCCATAACTATCTGTGTCCAATTTAGGACAAAGCATGATCCTTTAATCTTTAGTCCACTGAAACTACATAAAATAGAATGCATGACTTGTATACATGGAAAATATGGAAATAATTTTAAATCTTCATGGATGAATGCCAGAATCTCCAGATGGGATTTCTGCTATGGTTTCCTTTTATTGCCACTTAAGACAAACAAGTCCTGGGCAGTAATCCAATAAAGTTAATACATCCAGGTAGTAGTTTGATATCCATCTAAAACAAATGTTTCATCACATCTGCTGTGATTTGGTGAGCTCTAAGAGCCCCTGGTTCTCGCACAGAATATATCACTTTGAAATCGAAATGCACACAGATATATGTGCGTTTGGGAGAGAAAGCTTACAACTGGCAGTCTTCCAAAAACGAATATTTCACATCCAGTGATGAATGATAGTGCCCATTGTTAAGCCATGTTTTGATAAAGAGATTGTTAATGAGTATTCCATGCATTCTCTATTAGCCAAGGGAGAAGGACCTGGCAAGCCACTCCCAAAAATCAATCCGCCATTGAAAACCCTATGAACAGCAGAGAAGCACTGACAATAGTGTTTCCCCTGTTATATGTAGGGTCGCTGTGAGTCGGACACTGACTTGACAGCACCTAACTACAACAGCAACTATTAGCCAAAGCTTGTTTTCTATAGATATAAAGTTAAAGAATGTCATGAGGTATGGAAGTCAACATTGACATTATTTTTAAAATATAGTGTGGCAACATTTAAGCAAAAATCTACTTTCTAATGTCTTTTAAGAATCCCAAAACAGGGGCACAAGCTTTTGTGTTAAGATTGCCAACGTTAGAGTGATTCAAGAGACTCCATAGATTCTCTGTTCTAGAATATTCTGTGATCTTCAAATACATCATCATCATCTCATTTTAGGACCAAGTTGCATAGGTGCTTTCTTGTCTAGATATTTATCTTCAGAACCAGTTAGTCAAAAATGGGCTCTCAATTCAATGAAGTACACAATGTGGCCAGTGGAAATGATGGTTTGGTTCTGGATTTGAGAGAACATATACAAGGTGTCATAGCCTTATATTTCTAGAGTATTCTTCTAAAGATCTTTCTATCTCTAGGATCCTCATTCCCTTTTCCTCCTTGGTGATTTTTAAATTGACATATGTTGTTGTTGTTAGGTGCCATAGAGTCAGTGTCTGACTCACAGTTACCCTACATACAACAGGAGACACACTATTGTCAGTGCTTCTCTGCTATTCACAGGGTTTTCAATGGATGATTGATTTTTGAGAGTGGGTTGCCAGGTCCTTCTCCCAAGCCTTCAGCACCTGGTGTTCCTAGGTGGTCTCCCATCCAAGTACTAACCAGGCCTGACCCTGCTTAGCTTTCCAGATCTGACAGGATGGGATTCCACGGTGGTATAGCTGCAGGCATAAAAATTCACATATACAATTACATATGTTTACTGTGTGTAATATTGTTGTTAGGTGCCGTCGAGTCAGGTCCAACTCAGGTGTCATCGAGTCAGGTCCAACTCACTGTGACCCATTGGAAACCATAGGGTTTCCAATGGCTGATTGTTTCAGGATTGCTTCAGGTGTGGATTGCCACATCCTTCTCCCGATTTTGCAGAGCTGGGGTTTGAAAAGAGGGCCTTAGACAGCGCAGAGCTAAACCCCAGAGCCCAGATAGATAAACAGAAAGTCTAAAATGAAATATATCAAAAAGTGGTTCTCTCTAAGTTGCTATTCTCAGCCAGTGGTGACACCCCAGCCCACTGTAACCCAAGGACATCTGGAAATTTCCCCTTCTTTCTTCCATTTTTAGGGTACTGGGGATCAAACATGGATCCTCACAGAGTGTGGAACTGCGCTCTACCAACTGAGCTAAACTCCAGTTCTGTGTGTAGCAGTGTTCTGAAATTTATCTGCACTGTAAACTAAATCTACTTCATCCACATGTGTATTTTCTTACTTAGCTACTACTTTTGTGGTCCATATAGTTAAATAAAAATAATGTTGACTATGGAAGCAGGAAATATCTGTGGCTCTTCTCCACTGTCTTCCACATTCTCTGTCAATGTTGTCAAATGTTTTGTGAAGATATATTTATAAAGAATAGAAATGAAGATGAATGTATTTTGTAGCAATATAGTGCATGTGGGAAAGATAAATCTCCCATCATGTGTATATTTGTGTAGTTGAAAACTAAGAAATAACCAAATTAATTCATTTGGTTAGAAAAACAAAGCATTAATATCTTACTGAAAAATTGCAGAGTGCGCCTACTTCATAATCATGCCTACATGTATTTCACAAGCAATGATGTTCATTTAGTTAAGATTATATCCTTTGTTTTAATTTAGTTTATGTTTTCTTTTGAGAGGGAGTAGATTCACAGGCAAGAAACTTTATAAATGATGCTTAAATCGATAATATATAATTTTAATTGAAGTTTCCATCATTGCACTAATAAAGTTACCATTTTACCCAATGTAAGCTACATATTCAGCTACCAATCACATTGACAGCACCCTGTGTAATTTCAAGCATTTATCTATATAATCTGTTCCTGCAATTTTTGATTTAGTTACAGAAGCCCTTATGGCATTGATTAAATCTCAACTCAGGAAAATTTCAGCCAAGTTTCTCAGTCTACACCCATCTTTTGATTATGGTTATGATTTTCATAATAGCCGCTTCATTTTTAAACTGGAACATGCAGTTGTTAATTTCTTGGGAATAGTGACTACTTGCAACACTCTTGGGAGAAGGACCCAGCAACCCACTCCCAAAAACCGACCAGCCATTGAAAACCCTATAATAGCAGAGACGCACTGAGAATACTGTTTCACCTGCTGTATGTAGGGTTGCTGTGAGTTGGACACTGACCTGAGGGCACCTAACAACAACCTAACAAGTAACATTTTGTTGCAGCTATTTAAACTTGGTGAATTTATGTGTAGGGAACCTAAGGATGACCTAAAGAGTAGCACTCTGTCACAGCATTTAAACTTGGTGAATTTTTGTCTAGCCATAATTGGTGTAATTTTGAACCCTAGTAACACTGTCGTTACTTGTGATAGACAACATATCAGAGAAGAATGTGGAGGAATTCCTTATGCTTTGGGTTAAAGGAATATCTTAAAGAAAACCCTTTTATGCTCCATGCCTGGTCATAAGGAGTAGTTGTTCTATATACCATATATTTTTGGGCCGAATCTGCACCCAAATCTAATCTGCACTTAGGTCTTGGAGATTCCTTACACAGAAAATTCTCAATTCTAATCCTTTCCAGGGGGCTGGGATTTGGCTCAGTTGGTAGAGTGATGCGATGCAGTCGCTGAGGTCCCGAGTTCAATTCCCAGCACCGCAAAAATGGGAGAAGGGCCTGGCAACCCACTCCCAAGGCAATCCCGAAATAGTCAGCCATTGAAAACCCTATGAGGGTCGCTATGAGTTGGATACCGACTCGACGGCACCTAACAACAACAACAACAACAACAACAACAACAATCCTTTCCTTTCCTTCTATCACTCCTTGTTCATAGGGTGAACGGATTAAATATGATAGTAAAGTGAGGGAGAGTGCTGATAATATTTCAGTTATGATCAATGATGAGTGTGATGGATAATCCATAGGTTATCGTAATGGCAGCAATAAATAAAATAAGAAATTTTTGCACTGTGTTGTTGTTCAACATGTACAGTGAAGGGCCTGCAGCCATACTCCAGTGGCTTGGGATCCAATCAGATATCAGAAGCTAAGTATGTTCTGGCCTAGTTAGTCCTTGGGTGGGAGACCACCTGGGAATACCAGGTGCTGTAGGCTTGGGAGAAGGACCTGGCAGCCCACTCCCAAAAATCAATCTGCCATTGTAAACCCTACGAATAGCAGAGAAGCACTGACAATAGTGTTTCGCCTGTTGTACGTAGGGTCCCTGTGAGTAAGATACCGACTTGATAGCACCTAATAACAACAACAACAACAACAACACAGTGGTTCTATAATTTTCCCCAAACAGCTCTAGGCTGCAGATCTTATCCACGTGCTATTATCACCTGAATCATGTTTTTAAGTCCTCTGAAACCCTTGGAAGGATGTAGAGTAGACTGGAAAATATAAGGTATCTGTACTCTCTCATGCCTTTTTTCTTTACATTATTTTGGAGAAGGGCCTTGGTGGCATTTACTCAGGTGGAAATGTTCCTTGCCTCAGTCACAAATAGTCCTAAAATTTCCATTTTCTTTCTTCTCTTCTATGTGTGCTTTTGGGCCAAAGTAATAGAAAGTGTTAGGATTATATTAAATCTTGTTGATCCACACAAAAACTTTAAACATATTTTCAGTAAATAAGTGCATATTTTATAAATATTAGAATAAAGATAAAGAAGGCAGTAAAATCTACAAAAAAAATCCTCTGTAAACTCATGGTTCAAACTTCACCAAGACTATTTGTTGTATCTTTTGACATTTTCTGTATCTCTAAACGTGCACACAATTTTTTTTATATACTCAAAGTGGGACACACTATAAAAGTGGATTTGAATTATTTCTGCTTTCCCTTTATACACTGACACTTTATTACTTTTTGCTTCAATGTACCTGTGCTTGAATCTTCATTTTTAATTGTAGAAGATGTTCGTTCCTACAGCTATACAGATGGTCCATGACATATGAGATCCTACTTAATGATTTTCCTGCTTTATGATGGCACAAAAGTGATGTGAATTTAGTGGAAATCATGTTTTGAATTTTGAATTTTAATCGTTTCTCAAGGTAGTGGTGTCTGGCACACAACCTGTTGCTATGCTGCCAGTGCCAGAGAGTCACAGCTCCCAGGAAGCCCCAGGACTGTGAGAGGTAAATGACCAATAAGCTACAATGTTCTATGTTGCAGAGTTAAGATGGTTCTGTGCATTAAGTACACCAGACACCTTCTCAATACACACTCAATACATTCCTCTGAAGTTTTATACCTGTGGGGAGTTTACCAGGATGTAAACTGAGCAGCATCTCTATTTGAAAATTTACATCATTTCTACATGTTTATGACCACACTCAAGAATGAGTTATCAAGATGGTAAAACCAAGTTCCCACGAGAACCCTGATTTTGTTAGCTCCCATCAGTAAAATTCAAAGAAGTAGCTTACCTGGAATGCTGATGGGAACCCAAGATTTCAGAAATTCCCACTAATGAAAGCAGAATGGATAAGGTTGAGGAAGAAATCAGAGCCCAAGATACGATCTGGATTTTGCTTCTAAAGGTGATAATGTCTCCATCACTTCTGAAAAACTGATTTCCCAGAAGATTCAATATCTAAACATGTATCCATCTTTCCACCATCTATCTATGATCTGGGTTGGGATTTGGCTCAGTGGGTAAAGCGCTGGGCTGCAGTCTCTGAGGTCCGGAGTTCAATTCCCAGCACCGCAAAAATGGGAGAAGGACCTGGCAATCCACTCCCAAGGCAATCCCGGAACAGTCAGCCATTGAAAACCCTATGAGGGTCACTATGTGTCAGATACCGACTCGACGGCACCTAACAACAACAACAACATCTATGATCCATCTATCTATCTACCTATCATTATCTATGTTGTCTATGATCCATGATATACCTAGGTATCTTCCCCATGTACCATGCATCTTTATACCAGTGGAGTGCCTAAGTACCTTTATCTATCTATACCTACCTTCTATCTATTTATGTGTCATCTGTGTCTGTGGGTCACTGTCCACTGCTGGACTTGTTTTGGCCATTGGCCACTGGTTGAGAGCAAGGCTCAGCTGTTGAAGACCCACTGTGTGGTGACCATTGCCTGAGAGCTGCACCCCCCAGAAAGGAGGATTACGCCCACAGGTACTCTGAGAAGCCTTGAGAAAGGCAGGCTCAGAGATTTACACTCATGGCGGCTCCTTGCTTCTGGCCTTGAAGGACAATGCTAATAGCTCAAATGCTCTTCAATAACTCTTTGTTGCTCTCTTGTCTGGGTCAATGATCAGACCCTTTCTCTTTACATGGTGGATGGTGTGGACCCTAAGTACCCTGTGCACCCTGCTTACACACCCTTCATGGACCAATCCGAGACTGCTACGTATTAAGGGGTGATTAGTTCAGGTGGGAGATGCAAATGGGGAATTGAAAGGGGAACCAATCATAGGATGTTCCTCAATGGGCCAATGGGGAGCCTTTGGGTATTTGAAGAGTGGCCAATTAGGTGTTGAGGGGTCTGAGGAGGGGAGTTGGACGTTGGAGCCACCTTGTAGAGCTTGACACCAAAAAGTCCCTGGATGTAGGGCAGAGATTATGGCCCTGGGAACAAGCCTCAGACCTCCAGGCAGGACAGATAGGCCCTATGGCAAGCTGCCTCTCTAGGCCGCATTCCTACATATGGCCATCTGGGGGCTGGGATTTAGCTCGATTAGTAGAGCGCTTCTCTGCAGTCTCTGAGGTACTGAGTTCAATTCCCAGCACCTCAAAAATGGGAGAAGGACCTGGCAATCCACTCCCGAGGCAATCCCGAAACAGTCAGCCATTAAAAACCCTGACGGTCGCTATGAGTCAGACACAACTTGACGGCACCTAACAACAACAACACAACATGCCCATCTACCTACCCACCTATTATGTCTTTGTATCCATCTATTATCTATATATTATCTATCATTATGTATCAATCTATCTATCTACCTATGTTATGGATATTCAGAGATTTGCTTGTGCCTATACTCACCTATATGTATCTATGCATGTGCATGCATCTATTGAGCCATATTTTATCCATATATTTTATTTAATGTCACTCCAACCCTAAGAGGACGAGATAGTGACAAGGGAGGAGTTCCTGAGTAGCCAAGCTGATGGTAAATAATATTTATTACTATTATGTGCCGTGGATTTGTTTCTCATGCATTGTTGTTATTGTTGTAGGACATTAAGCAATGTATTATTTGTTTAAGTCAGTGAGGTGCCACTGTATTCCCTTCTGGTTTTAAAGTCAAGGAACTGGAGATCAGGAGAAAGAGATCCATCCAATTCAAGGCTCTGAGTGTTGTTGGTTGTATCTCTGAGTTGGTGGCAGTCTGAACTCCAAGTTGCTCCTGTTAGTTATGACCTCTCATCATCGAAGAAGGAAGACTGGGAGAAATAAGGAAATCATAGGAGATTCCACTGAACTCCTGTGGCTCTACATTTTCTCTTCACCACAATGGCAGGTGATTTCTGCCAATGGCCCCCAGTGGAAACAAGTTATGGAGTAATATTATTTATAACTCCTAAATATTGAAAAAGAGTAGCATTATCTTCCCTCTTTCTCTCCTCTGCTTTCCTTCCTTCCTCTCTCCCTGCCTTTCTGCCTTCCTTCCTTTTCTCCTCCTTTTCTTTCCTTTGCAAACTTGACCTAAAACTAAATCTTAACCGGGAAGTTTGCACAGATAATTAAGTCTATCATACTTTCTGTATATTTTGTAATGGTTAAGTACTAGACAGGGAGAAAATCACTTTAGGGTTGGAGTTACATTAAGTAAAATATATAATAAAAATATGACCCAATAGATGCCCATACATGCATGTATACATATAGGTGAGTGTTATTGTTGTTGTTAGGTGCCTTCAAGTCTTTATCCAACTCATAGAGACCCTCATAGGGTTTTCAATGGCTGACTATTTCGGGATTGCCTTGGGAGTGGATTGCCAGGCCCTTCTCCCATTTTTGTGGTGCTGGGAATTGAACTCAGGGCCTCAGAGACTGCAGCACAGCGCTCTACCAACTGAGCTAAATCCCAGCCCATATAGGTGAGTATAGGCACATGCAAATATCTGAATATCCACCACATATGTAGGTAGATAGACTGATACATAAAACTGGGGTTTTACCCAAATGCATTTGAAATTAAATCAGCTCAAGAGATCTTCGAGGAGAGGAAATGGGCTCCTCTCTGCTGATCCATTTCAGAGAGTGCGCTAAGTCAGGCTGTGAATGAGCCTTGCCTACTGCCTGGGGTGCCTCTCTTCTCCCTCCCTGGACCTGTGCCCATTGCCCATCATCCTGGGCTGCCAGGTCCCCTGCTCGGGTAGGGCAGCTGCAACCGACAAAAAAAAAAAAAAAAAAAAAAAAAAAAGAAAAGCTCATCTTCATCAAAACATCCTTTGAAGCTCTTCTGAGGATAAACACTCTTCATTTATTAATGACTTAATCCTTAAATAAAAGCTCACTTTGTTGAGTGAGCCAGCTTTCCAAAACAGCTCACGCACATACTTGCATGAGTCCGTTAAAGATGATCAGACAACGTGAGGTGGCTGCAAGTGTTCTGCCAGGATTCTCAATGAACCTCTGCAACCTCTCCCACCAGACATGCGAAACGATTGCAGAAATCCTCCTGTGGAATTGGGTGTCCTGAAATAGAATTCTTCCTTTGGGGACCCATCAGAATTTGAAACGTGCTATTGTATGATTCGTTCTTTATTCATTCATCGGGGTTGACATTTTCTTTTCTATTCAGTTGACCTGGCTATGCCAGTGAGAAAGAATAACAGGAATAGTCTTTGATAAAATAAGTTAAATTGGGTCACTGAAATACTGTCTCACAGGGAATGATGGTTTGGGTGTAGACTGGGGTCTGGCATCAAAATGCACCTAATATAAAGCATCATCAACTTAGTGTATGAGAATCCTGATTTGCACCACATTTACAATGCCTGTGGGACTTTTAAGCATATGCAACTGAACTAATATTATTGATATTTCAGTACAGAATGCTTAGGTCCAGTGGGAAGGGTGTTGTTTGTTGTATATCTAAGGAGAGACACAGAGAAAGAGACAGAGATTTTGAAATACCAAAATGATTTTGAAGTTTAAGGAGAACCTAAGTTTCAAACATTGTGACCTCATTCTTGCAATTCTTTGGGAAAATCCAAGAGATGAGCCGTAATAAATACATAGCCTGAAATTCAGTCGTCAAGATGTGAGGTGAAAAAGAAAATGAAAATTAAGAGAACTCATAAAACCATTTGGGGCAGCAGATGGGAAAAATGAAAATATCAATGTCTGATGTGGCAGCAATGAGTAAATAGAGAGAGCAATCACTTTAAGACACATGAATGGTACCTGTTTTAAAATTATTTGTAGCAAGAAATGTAGAAAAAGTAAGACTCTTAAAAAAGCAATTACTTGTAAAATTTAAAATGACAAGTTTATTTACAAAGAGAGACAAAGAATCAATCATAAGTAAAAGTGGGCAAAAAGAAATGCTTCCGCATTCTTCAAGAAACAATTTAAAATGGAGAAAATATAATAAAGGATCTACCTTAAGGACAGAGATAACCAATACCTTTAAAAGTGTGTTCTTTGAGAGATGGAAATACGTAAGTTGAGAACTACTATTTATCTAGCTTATTGCCTTGAGTGTGCTTCAAATGTTGTATTCGTGGTGAAGGAGGCTTACAAACCACCAAAGTCTCAAGTCTTGAGAAATGGAGGTAGCTAAGAATCTTAGGGTAGAGTATGCACAAAAAAGTTTCTACTTCATACAAAGAGAAGAATGGAAACCTACAGAGACTATTTGCAAAGCCTTCAGAAGAGTACACACACATATACATATACACATATATATATATACATATATATATGGATGCAGATATATATATATATATGGATGGATGGACATATATAGAGAGAATATAATATACACATTACATATAATATTTATTATATAATATATACTACATATATAATATATAGAGATATAATATATGTGTTATATATAGAGATATATGTAGAGAGATTATATATATATACATATACATGTATATATATATCTATATCTATATCTATATCTATCTATCTATCTATCTATCTATCTATCTATATATATATATATATAGAGAGAGAGAGAGAGAGAGAGAAAGGATGTGGTAATCCATTCCCAAAGCAAGCCCCAAATAATCAGTCATTGAAAACTATATGAAGATCACTGTGAGTTGAACTCAATGGCACCTAAGAACTACAATATACACATATACATATATATGTATATTATTGTTGTTGTTGTTGTTGTTAGGTGCCGTCGAGTTGGTAACTGACTCATAGTGACCCTCATAGGGTTTTCAATAGCTGACTGTTTCGTGATTGCCTTGGGAGTGGATTGCCAGGCCCTTCTCCCATTTTTGTGGTGCTGGGAATTGAACTTGAGACCTCAGAGACTGCAGCACAACACTCTACCAACTGAGCTAAATCCCAGCCCATATATGTATATATGCATATATTATTGTTAGGTGCCATCGAGTCAGTGTGCGACTCATAATCACCCTACATACAACAGGAGAAACAGTATTATTAGTGCTTCTCTGCTATTCATACAGTTTTCCATGGCTGATTGTTTTTTTGTGAGTGGGTTGCCAGATCCTTCTCCCAAGCCTACAGCACCTGGTGTTCCCAGGTGTTCTCTCCTCCAAGTACTATCCATGCCAGACCCTGCTTAGCTTCCGAGATCTGATGCGTGCCAGATCTGGTTCCACTCATGATGGGTTAACTGAGTGTTTGGATATGACAGTGGTACTGCTGCAAGTGTATGTATTTATACACACATACACACACACACACATACACACATATACATATATACATATATATGCATATATGTGCATATGCATGTGCATATATATATGGGAGCTATTTGAAAATGAAGAAGTTACTACTTCTAAAATGCAGTATTGATCTATAAGAAATGACTCTATGCCAGACCAATGCATCACTCAGAAAAATGAAAAGGAATACTTCCTACAGATTATTCAGGACAAGGACAGTTCCTGCTGCATCTAACCTGAATATATCACCTCACAAAATGCAGGGCTGTTAAGTAAAGCGCATAAGAAGTTGACCTACAAATGGATAATTGATGCTCATTTGAGAACTTCTCTGGGCCAGTATATTAAACCCAAAAAGCAATATGTAGAAGAATCAGAATGTGTCTGCATAGTGGACATGAATCCAACATGTATCTTCAAGGATATTTATAGAAATAGAGTCATCCCTCAGTGTCTGTGGAGAGTTGGTTCAAGGGTCTCCTGGAGAGCACCAAAATCTCAAATACTTTGTATATGACAGGTTCTTGACTTTCTTACATAAAATGGATGAATACTTTCACCACAAAACTGATAAATACTTGAGACAGATATTTAACCTCAAGTAAATCTTACATAATATATACACGTTTCAAAGCATTACAGGCTACTCCATTAGTATCCATAATTTGTATATCTTTATGTCTAAGATACAAATAATTCTAATTTTTAATGATATCATAGTACATGCACGTAATTTTTGCTTCTCCTACTTTATACTTTACGCCATCTTTGTTATTGTCTTTAGGTGCCTTGGAGGTGAAATCAATTCACAGCAACCCTATGTACAACACAACGAAACACTATCCCACACGGTGCCATCCATGTGATCTATTTATGTTTGAACTCTTTGTTGCAGACACTATGTTTCTTCCCAATTTGAGTCATGCTACATCAGCAAAAGGGGGCCCCAGGGGTTTTACCCCATTCCAATCACTAAGATTGACTGTACTTTGAGGAGGTAACTCTACCCCAGCTATTTCTTGAATGCCTTCCAGCTGGGAGACTCATTTTCCAGCTGTATATTTGACAGTACTTTTCTGCTATTCATAGGGTTTTCAATGGCTAATTGTCTCAGGCATGGGCTGCTAGGTCCTTGTCCCTAGTCTGTCTTTGTCTTGGAAGCTCAGCTGAAGCCTATTCACCATGGGTGGCCCTGCTGGTGTCTGAGATAAAGGTGGCATAGCTTTCAGCATCACAGCAACACACAAGCCCCACAGCATGAAAAGCTGACAGCTACATGGGAAAAAATTGTTTTTAGATTACTTTAGATATTTTATGAGATATCATTGCTTTGCTGAATTATTTAAGGAATGACAAGCAATACATGTACAGGTTTAGTTTAGATGCATTTTAAAAAAACATTTTGGTCTGCAGTTGGTGCAATTTGCAGAATTGGAAACTTGGGATAGGGACAGCCAACTTTATGAGTATATCCCAAACCCAGCAAGATTACATTCATAATGTCTAATATCCAATCCAAACTTTCTACAAGACACCATTGATATACAGAAGTCAACTGTATCTTCATATATTGGCAACAAGATTCAAAACTAAATTGAAATTGCATAGACCTTTCCTGCAATGACTTCAAAAGCACAGATTATTTAGGTGAAGTTCTAATTAATAGTGTTAAAATTTTATGAGATGTAAACCCAAAAATTTTTACAAGAAATACACAATATTAAGAGTCAGAAAACAAAATAGTGTTGTTGTTGTTGTTGTTGTTGTTGTTGTTAGGTACCATCAAGTCCAACACATAGTGCCCCTATGTACAGCAGATCAAAACAGTTCTCGATTCTGTGCCAGGCACACAATCTTATTTATATTTAAGCCATTGTTGCAGACACTGTGTCAATCCATCTGGTGGAGGGTTTTCCTCTTTTGCATTGACCTGCCACTCTCCCAAACATGATGTCCTTCTCCAGGGATTGATCTCTCCTGACTACATGTCTGAAATTTGTAAGACGCAGTCTGGCCATTCTTGCTTCCAAGGAGCACTCTGGTTGCACTTCTTCTAGGACACATCCGTTGGTTCATCTGGCAGTCCATTTTATACTCAATATTTGTCTCCAGCACCATAATTCAAAAGCATCAATTCTTCTCCTGTCTCCCTTGTTCAATGTCCAGCTTTCACAGCCATATGATGTGACTGAAAATACCACAGCATGGTCAGACGCACCTTCGTCTTCAATATGATATCTTTACCTTTCGATATTCTAAACAAATATTTTGCCACAGCTTTTCCTAGAGCAATGTGTCTTTTGATTTCTTGACTGCTTCTTCCACAGGTGTTGAGTCAGATAATTGTATGGTCTACTATGCTGGGAATGATGAACTAAAGAGAAATGGGTTTGTCTTCATCATCAAAAAGGGCATTTTAAGATCTGTCATGAAACACAATGTTGTCAGTGATAGAATAATATCTATACATCTACAAGGAAGCCCAATTAATATAACTATTATTCAAATTTATGCACCTACCACAAAGGCCACAAATGAAGAAAGAGAAGATTTCCACCAGCTTCTGCAAACTGAAATAGATAAAACATGCAATCAGGGTGTACTGATAATCACTAGTGACTAGAATGCAAAAGGTTGGGAACAAAGAATTGTTTTGATCTGCTGTTCATATTGACACTATGAGTTGGACTTTACTCCATGGCACCTAACAACAGCAACAACCACACTTTGGTAGTTGTGGTGTTGATGGGATATTTTGGGAGGATCATGAATTGCTGGTCCACATTTGGGATCGCCAGGGCACCAGAAGCGTAGAGTTTTCAAAGCTGCATGAATGGATTCTGTTCTGCCTAACACAGAAAGATAGCTCTGGGAATCACAAAACGCCTCTAGCACAAACCAGTTATAAGTGGCCAGTGCATAGTAAAGGCTGCTTCCTACAATCTTCATGGGAATGCAGCGAGCAAAAGTCACAGTTGGTAAGCATCTGTGAACATGGAAGGGAGATAATAGATCTGTGATTTGTTGACAGGAAAAGGAAGACATCTGGATCGTGAATAAAAATGATAGCTGGGCTTCCAGTGGCTTTACACCAAGGGAGCCAGCGGAGAGACAGAAGTGCAATAAATTCTTAATTCATCCGCAGGCTTTGATAGCTTTTGGACCACGGGGAGGAAAATTCCTAAGACCTGTGGGTCCTTGTATAGTCTTGTGAAAAAGATTGGTTTCCAAGAGAAAAAGAGAGGGTGCAGATAGGACAGTGAGACATGGGGCATGTTTATTTTTCCTGCACTGAGTTTGTGGATACTGATTTCCATGTCTCTGCAGCCGTAGCCCTGTGGCATCCAATCTGGTGGCGGGTTTTCCCTTTTTTTTCATTGACCTGCCACTCTCCCAAACATGATATCCTTCTCCGAGGATTGGTCTCTCCCGACCACATTTCTGAAATATGTAAGACTCAGTCTAGACATCCTTGCTTCCAAGGAGCACTCTGGTTGCACGTATTTTAGGATAAATTGTTACCCTGAAGTGGTGCACTCCCAAATACGTTACAGTGAATTTATTTCCGTTCACCCTGTTTGGCCCTCAGGAGGACTGGATAGCCAGTGACGGGTAAGATTCCTCAAAGACAGAGGGGCAACCTAAGACAGGCACAGTCGTGGAGAGGCCATCAGGAGAGGTAAGGCTGCCTGGAAAGGCCAAGATGCCTGCCCTGGGATAAGAAGAGGCATAATTGCCCACCTGGTCACTGTGCCTTTGCTTGACATTGCGAAGGTTTACTGGTGCATGTGGTACCAGGAATTTTGAGAACACTTTTTGATATCATGGTTCCTGGAAAGTCACTTAACGATTATCTCTTCTGATTTGGAGGGAATGTCCAGAGAGTTTGACCTGCCCTCTAGGTTGATCATACCTTTGATTGGTAAAATTATATGATGCATAGTAAGAAAAAGGAGATTAGAGAAACAGTTAGGTGACTTAAACTTGTTATTATAATGGTAGGATTAAAAAACTTCATGAATTCCTTCTCTGTTTGATGTGATTGTTATTAAGAAATAAAATTAAGATATCAGTTGAGGCTAGGGAGAGCCTTGCATCTCTTGGCCATAGCTCACTAACATACTTGGTTGTCCATCTCTTCATTTCTCTCGGAGCTTTGTGGCAACCCAGATCTGCTGGTTCTTTTGGCAGTCCATGGTATATTCAATATGTGTCCCCAGCACAATAATTCAAAAGCATCAATTCTTCTCCTGTCTCCCTTGTTCAATGTCCAGCTTTCACAACTATACCAGCCTTAAAATGCTTCATTCTTAAGGATCCCCTCAGTTTGGGCATTTGTACTGCCCAAGTAAGTTCAGGCTTACCATGACCTTGATTAAGTTAATCTATACCAGGGATAAAGGATCGTATCTTCAGCCTGATGCCCTCAATATATTGAACTCGATGAAAATGTCTGCTCAGCACTGGATCGTGTTGGGGGGTGTGGTCTTCACTCTGGTGGGACCTTTGAGAGGTAGAGCCCAGTGGGAGATTATGGGATGTCTTATAGGGTTGCTGTCATGAACAGGTTGTTTGAAAAGAACAAGACTGGTCCCTCCTCTTGCTCTGGCTTCTGGTCTTGTGATATGAATTCCTTCTGCTTCATTGGTGTAAAGCCACTGGAAACTAGGTTGACATCCACTAGGTTGACATCAGAGCCCATTTGATATTGGCACCATGTCCTGGAAGTTGCATCCCTGGGAGCTAACTGGGCCTCTCTTCTTTATAAAGTTACCCAACCTCAGCACTTACATTATAGTAACAGAAAAGAGGACTAATCCAGTCTCTTTATAATTAGTTGGCTTTCACAAACTGACCTGTAACATTTAGACATGATGAGTTTTCTCTTTGGCCCCAATGCTCAATATAACCACCATTGAAGTGAGAGTTTATCAAGAGTCTGGAAAGTTGATGCAATGAAATCAAAGCAAATTTCTTTTCTTCACTAGAATCCTCTTTGGATCTTGTGAGACTTTTCAGGAGCCATCAATAAACTATTGAGGAGGGGCAGTGATCTTAGGGATTTCCACAGTCTTAGTGTCAAAGTTCTCTAAAATCATATCTCATTCAACTGGCAGTAAAACATCTCATAATATTCAACTCCAATTTCTTTGAAAACTTGTATTTATTTTTCCTTCTAAGCATTCAGAATGGCTCCACTGATTTTAAATATAATATCGGGCACAGAAGATATGAAATAAATTCATATCCTACTCTCTTTAGGCAGGATATAACTTGAAATATTCTCTCCCTGTTGGGTCTTTAATAGAATGTATATGTGTTAGACTTAATATCTCCAATTCTTTTTACACTGTGATCTTTAAGTATAGTGAGGAATATTTTCCTCAAGTTCTGATATCAGTTCTGCCAATTAGGCACAATAAGTTCAGTTTGTTGCATAGATCATGCTCCATATGATTTCTTAACAGCCATGTATAACTGTTGTAATAACCTGAGGAATTCATCATATTTACAGAAATGAATCTGATACGTACTAAGTATCAGAAGAAAAGCATTTTAATCTTAGTAAACTCACCATGAGGTACGTGAATAGGCGTTATTTATGTACTCCAAGTATTCTTAGTAAAAAGTATAAATTTTAAAAGTATGCATGAAAGATAAATGTGTTCAGGTAAATCATCCACAAGATTGAACTCAAACCAAAGAAAATTTCACAATGAACATTCTTCAGTCTGCCAACATGTTCACCTCATTCACAGATCGGAGTCCTTCAATCAGAATCTCTCTCAGATACCCAATTATTTCCATGCAATTTGAGTTGGAGGACATATTGTGATAAATATGTCAACAGATTGTGTAAAAGCTTCATGAGGTCTCATGAGCAAAATATTAGACAAATAAAGCATCTTTGTTATACAAGATGACACCTTAAGTCATTCATTTAGAGAAGAAAATAGATTGATGTAATTAGGATGTTGATCTGAATTATTTACCATTTGTGTGGCTTGACCCACAACCTAATAAACAAGGAATCTGAGCACGCTAATTTTCTCATGTGCAGAGTAATAATCCGGCTTTCAGACTTAGGAAGAGAATTCCACCTGACAAAGTGAGTGACAGGTAATTAGATCTTCAGAGAAGAAAACAAAGGCATCCCTACTGAGATAATTCAGATTCTTTTCATCCTAATAGACCAAGGTACCAATTTCGAGATGCTTTCAGACCATTATTCTTTGTGTCATATTTTACATTTAATAATTCCAATAGATATTTAAAATGCCTCTCAGAAGGAATCCAGAGGGTAACTTTTCATGTCAATTTCCAACTTCCATGTAGGTTTATTTGGTAATAACTTCAAATTTCAGAATGCACAAAAGCAGAACATGGCATTGTAGGGAGAGAAATCTGGCGAGTGAATTGTCCACAAATATCAAAGTTGAATTACTTTCTTTGTAATCACTGGCCATGTAATTGCCCTCAGAGATAAGACACGAGGAAAGGTCATAGAGCCAACTAAAAAGTAGAAGAAAGAGAATTATTTGGAGGCAGATTGATCTTCCAATTCACTCAGGAGCCCATGTCAGAATCCAGACCTTGAACTTTGCCCAAATATTTGATCTCAGATATTAGTATCATAAAATGACCCTGATAAAATTCCTTTAAATGTAGTTTTCAGTTGCAGAGTTAGCACCAATATTAGCAATCATTTCCTGGGGTACTGGCAACTTACTTTGTCATGAGAAATATTTTTGAAGGCTTATTTCTATGAACAAAGTAAATACACAGAGAGAGAGAGAGAGAGAGAGAGAGAGAGAGATCCTGAGAAAATTGTATTTTAAATTTTTAGCAGTGCCCTACAATTAAATTTAAGCCTAACTGCTTTTGTATTTAAAAAATTAACTAGAAGTTTGATGAATACAAATGGTGGATGATTACCAATGATTACATTTCTAGTGTACACAAAAAAACAGGATGAATTACTTACAACTCAGCAAGTAAACCGGACATTCCATCTGCCAAAAAATGGCCAAATAGAATATTAAATGAAAAAGATAACAATTTTAAAGAAGTGGTTTACTGAAAGGATGAAGCCATAAATATTTCAATAAGCCACACACTTTGAAATAAATATTTTATGACCATTCCCTGAAACTACCCATTGCATTTTGCTTCAGTAATCTTACAATAAATGCTTATATTTGGGGTGAAAACAGGTTCTTCCTTCCATCAACTCATGATTTAGCACAAAGACCTGTCTAAAGGAAGCATTTGGCCATTCACTCTGGATAATTGTAATAATTACCTTTTTTCTCTCAAGTTCTGTTGCAATTCTTATTCCCAAAGAGACTGATCTTGAATGATGGAAAGTGTTATGATTTGCAAACAGGGTACCACCTGTTGAATAAGAAAGGTAGGAGCTTTCTAGAAGAAAGAGAGAGAGAGAGAGAGAGAGAGAGAGAGAGAGTGCTACATCATTCTGAAGTAATGTTAGCAACTCCTCAAGAACCTACCCAAAATTCATGCCCCATAGTCCCAGGTTCAGTAGCAGTTTGTTGAATTTTCCAAGGCTAACACTTACTCAAAATGTATAAGAAGTGAGCAAAATGAGATCTGAAAGTATTCTCTACTTTTTTCTGAGAAATATGATATGTACCTTTGAACATCAAGCCCATATAACAAACAAATTAGGTTAGTTCTGAGATATGAAGTTAGAATTGGAAAGCAATAATCAGCCTACTGGCTGCCAAAGAACCCTGGCTTATAAAGGTTTAATAAATGCCTTCCAGGTCTCACTTAATAACACTTTATTGAATTTTAGGGGAGAAAAGATAGCCATCATTTTCTTTTTCATTTTGCATTAAACGGAAGAATACAGAAAGAATAAACCATAGGGGATGATAATGCTACTGCATTTAGCTTATCTTGCACGGAAAGGTCATAGAGCAGTTTTGTTGTATTCAAGTGAAGTCTCGGTATTCATACAAGACAGACATTTTAAAAAGAGGATGCAGAATAAGAAATAAAATAAAATTCAAAGGGGACCAAAGCTCAGATAAAGAAAATCTTTGGCTTAGTTCAATTGTGTATATATGTGTGTGTGTGTGTGTGTGTATATATATATGTATATATGTATATATGTGTATATATATGTGTGTATACACACACACACACACACACATATATATACATATATATATATATATATATATATGCCAGCTATAGCCCTGTGGCATCCAATCCCATCAGATCTCGGAAGCTAAGCAGGGTCGGGCCTGGTTAGTGCCTGGATGGGAGACCGCCTGGGAACACCAGAAGCTGTAGGCTTGGGAGAAGGACCTGGCAACCCCCTCCCAAAAATAAACCTGCCATTGAAAACCCTATGAACAGCACAGAAGCACTGACAATGGTGTTTCCCCTGTTGTACAGAGAGTCGCTATGAGTCGGATACCGGCTCGATGGCACCTAACAACATATATATATATATATATATATATATATATATATATATATATATATATATGGGCTGGGATTTGGCTCAGTTGGTAGAGCGCTGCGCTGCAGTCTCTGAGGTCCTGTGTTCAATTCCCAGCACCGCAAAAATGGGAGAAGGACCTGGCAATCCACTCCCAAGGCAATCCCGAAACAGCCATTGAAAACCCTATGAGGGTTGCTATGAGTCGGGTACCGACTCGATAGCACCTAACAAGAACAACACAACAACAATATGTGTGTGTGTGTGTGTGTCCTCATGAACACCCATGTTTTGGGTGCTGGGAATTGGGTCCAGGGTCTTGTAGCTGCTTATCACAAGCTATAATATGGAACTATACCCACAGTTACATGTTGTTGTTGTTGTTGTTGTTGTTAGGTGCCATCAAGTTGGTATTCAACTCAAAACGACCCTCATAGGGTTTTCAATGGCTGACTGTTTCAGGATTGCCTTGGGAGTGGGTTGCCACATCCTTCTCCCATTTTGTGGTGCTGGGAATCGAACTCGCGACCTCAGAGACTGCAGTGCAGGGTTCTACTAACTGAGCTAAATCCTAGCCCCACAGTAACATAGACAGATAGATAGATGATAGATAGATAGATAGATAGATAGATAGATAGATAGATAGATAGATAGAATCTATATGCACACACACACATTGGTACTTGGGGTTGAACTAAGAGCCTTGCATGTATTTTGCAAGTGCTGTACCACTGGGAGGACTTCCAGCACATTTTTTTTTTTAGTTTTTCTTTTCAGACAGAGGCTTCCTAAATTATTCAGCCTACCTCTGGCCCCACATTCCCAATCCTCCTGCCTCCACCCCCTGAGTCTCTGGGATTACAGGTGTGTGTTACCTGCAGACCAGCAAAAATTCTTTAAAGATCACTAGGAAATCGTTGGGGAAATCCACTTAAATTGCCTTTTAGTTTGGGAATTATGTCACATTATTTAAAAATATCAGCATTATAGCTTTTAGAAATGGGCTGGGATTTAGCTCAGTTGGTATAGCGCTGCTCTGCAGTCTCTGAGGTCCCAAGTTCAATTCCCAGCACGGCAAAATGAGGGAAGGGCCTGGCAATCCACTCCCAAAGAAATCCTGAAACAGTCAGCCATTGAAAACCCTATGAGGGTCGCTATGAGTCAGATACCTACTCGACAGCACCTAACAGCAACAACAACAACATTCTTAACAGCAATGCTGTCCAGTAGAATTTTTGACAGGCATGGAAATATTCCATAGATAAACTGTATAATTTAGTAACCATAAGCCTTGCTTGCTTTCTGAGGAAATAAACCAGCTGTGCCCTTGTTGTTATTAGGTGCCATCAAGTCTTGTCTGACATAGTGACCCTATGTACGATATCGAACAAAACACTACCCAACACTCTGCCTGGCAAGCCATCTTTTTATGTTTGAGACCAATGTTGCAACCACTGTGTTTCTTCTCATTTTGAGTAGTGCTCCACATCAGCAAATGGAAGTCCCAGGGGCTTTACTCCATTTCCTTCACTAAGGTCGACTCTACTTTGAGGAGGCAACTCTTCCATAGTGGGTTCTTGAATGCCTTCCAGCATAGGGGGCTCATTTTCCAGCACTGTATCTGACAGTGCTTCTCTGCTATTCATAAGGTTTTCCATGGCTGATTGTTTCAGGAGTGGGCTGCCGGGTCCTTCTCCCTAGTCTGTCTGAGTGTCAAAGCTCAGTTTGAAACCAATCCACCAGCTTCTGTTGGGATCTGAAATACCAGTAGCGCAAATAAGGGACTGGACATTTTAAATTCATCATTTATTAAAGCTGGTAATTTGCATCTGGTTGGTGGCGATGCTATCGGTCACAGCAGCTCAGATCCCTGTACCTGACCCCGATAAAAAAATTCACAAAAAATGCAGATCGTCTACACAACATCCCTGAAACATTGAGGTAGAGGGCTGTGCCTTAACAAGATCCCTGAAGAATTCATAGCAAGTGTATTAGTCTGCCTACACTTAACTCACAAAACACCTGAAAAGAAAGAAAAGTTTATTTTGGCATACAAGCTTCAGAAATTTCTGTCCATGTTCAAGTGGCTCTGTTCTTTTGAGACCAATGTACAAATGCATTGTATATTGAAACAATTTACAGAAGGTATCTATTATGTGCTTATATATTCTGTTACATAGTATGTATGTTGTTGTTGTTAGGTGCCATCGAGTCAGTATCCGACTCATAGCGACCCTCTGTACAACAGGGGAAACACTATTGTCAGTGCTTCTCTGCTATTCATAGGGTTTTCAGTGGTGGATTTAATTTTGTGAGTGGGTTTCTGTGTCCTTCTCCCAAGCCTACAGCACCTGGTGTTCCCAGGTGGTCTCCCATCCAGGTACTAACCAGGCCTGACCCTGCTTAGCTTCTGAGATCTGATGGGATCGGATGCCACAGGGCTACCACTGCAGGAATAGTATGTATAGTATACTACATTTATATAGTATCTATGTTATATAGTGCCTTGGGGTTTAGCTCAGTTGGTAGAGTGCTGTTCTTCACTCTCTGAAGCCCTGGATTCGATCCTTAGCACCACAGCAATGGCAGAAGAACTTGGCAGCTCACTCCGAAAACAATCCGAAAATAGCCATGTATAGCAGAGAAGCACTGACATAACAGCAGACATGGCACAGTATCAGGATTTATTTCATTCTGTTGTAAGTAGAGTCTCTATGAGTCAGACCCAACTCAAAGGCACCAAACAACAATCTGTTATGTGGTATAATACACATGATGTGTTATAAAATCTCATGTATAATAATATGGCATATAAAAACTAGAAACTTGCGTATTTATAATTTTTATATAAATACTATATAGATTTCAGCATATGATAGTATCTAAAATGAAGTTTATATAATTTTAAATTTATTATAATTTTAATCATAAAATAACAGTTATATATAAATTAAATATATCAATTTAAGTTTAATATATGCTGTATATGTATGCAATGTCAAAATATAATATGAAAAACATATTATACCATAATATAGTAATAATAATGCACTATTCATATAATTATAAATGAAATTAAAATATATAAATTTAATTATAATAATACCCTTTTAATTTCATTTTATATATGTAATACACATATACTTCATAATGCATAAATAAAATACAAAATACAGGTATTGTACTATCAATATAGTAATAACATACTAACAGTGTAATATACAAAGC
>VMDO01024070.1:0-30418 GCA_007922755.1 Pedetes capensis
CCACACATAATCTCCTGTCTTCCAACATCCAGGCTCCTAGTTCTCAAGCCTGTGTACTCAGATGGACTTACCCCATCACCATCTTCCCCAAAACACCTAGTTCTCAGGACTTCAGGATTAGACTGGAACTCTATCATTGGGTTTCCTGGGCTTTTGGCTTACAGATAGCAGATCATGAGACTTTTCTGTCTCTATAACCAAAAAATCAATTCCTTATAAAAAAAAAACCCTGTCTATATATTTGCCTATATTTTTATATTGTATTGGTGCATTTCTCTGGGGAACTCTTACTAATGCAATAAGAAATTGAAACCAGAAAACAACTATTAGCAGAATTGAGGAAATAGTCAACTTCCTAATTTCCTAATTAATTTTTTCTTTAAATAACAGTATCCTATAATATTTTAAAAATACATTTTAATTAATAATTGCAGACACAGATTCTTCCTTTTACAGTAGATATGCCAACTTTGTCTTTCCTTTTTATATGTGACACTATTTTACTTCTTGGTTAAGCTACCCAGTCACAAGCAGAAATTTCTTATAATCACTAACATGCATTTTGAGCAATGATAATTGTTGGATCAGTCAACAATAGATGAAGATTTTGAAGATAAATATAAAACAGAAAGAAACTATTACAATCATTTCATATCTGACTCTCTCTTTTCACTTTTAACATTCAGTATGTGTTAAATTTTCCTTAGTTGTTTAGAGATTATACATGTTTCATTTCTTCTTTGAAAGAATTGGCAGTTTCTTGTATATTTAAAATTTCAGTATAACAATGAAAAGTCAAGTAGTTGGCTCCCAGAATTAATAAGAACCTTTTCACTTATGCTTTGATCTTCTTAATATTTATATTTCTAACCTTTTTGATATAATTCAAGTGCATAAAATCATTGCTTGGCAGTCATTTGGATTTGATTGAAACAGAAAATATGCAAATTGGGAAAAGGTTGAATTAGGAAATACATTTATCACATTTTCACTTCAGCATGACAATAAATCTCTCCATTAGGTGAAACCAGCCATGCAACTATCTGCTTCTGTTAGGTAGAAAGATATCATAAAACTTAATCTATTTTGAGAAACAATCTTGCATGGAACTAAAGTAAGCAACAAGCCCAAACCAACAAAATACTTAAGAGGTACTTGTTTGATTAAAATCACAAGAAAATATAGAATATGAAAATTTCTTACACATATTTCCATGGCAAATTTCCATTTCTTAACTCCTAGAGTTCATTTCTCTTGATTGTAGCCATGTATGGTTAGTAGTCATATATTCTTAGCCACTTACTTTGACAAGGGAGAAACTAATGAATAAAAAGGTTTGTTGAAGGTCACTTTATCAGCAGTCCATCTGAAAAGAGAATTGTACTCCCACCTCTCACCTCAGATGAATTCTTGAAATTCAATTTGGGCATATATTCCTCTTATGAAAGAGCAGATCATGATCATATTTCAGTATAAAGTGTTGTGAGTTATGCTTTGACCTTCTTAGTTCCCTGTCCGGAGAAATCAAAAGAGAAAAGGAAGAATGTCACAAAGACTAGACTGATAACTATTAACACAAGCTACTTTGGGTAAATGTGTGCAGCCATACCACTGTGGCATCCAATCACCTCAGATCTCAGAAGCTAAGCAGTGTCAGACCTTGTTAGTAGTTGGATAAGAGACCACCTGGGTATACTAGGTGCAGTAGGATTGGGAGAGGGACACAGCAGTCCACTCCCAAAAGAATAAGCCATTGAAAATACTATGAATAGCAGAGAATCACTGACATACTGCTGGGTTTGACAGTGTCTAGAGGTGTTTCGCATGGTGTATATAGAGTTGCTATGAATAGGACCCAATTTGACAGCACCTAGTGACAACAACCTCCCATATGTCTGTCTGGTTGCCCTACTGTGGGGGCTTGCATGTTACTGTAATGCTGAAAGCATTACCACTGGTATTACAGATACTATGAGTCACCCATGGTGGACAGATTTCAGCTGAGCTTCCAGACTAAGACAGATTAGGGAGAAGGATATGGCTAAAACAACTCCCAAAACAATTAGACATTGAAAACCCTATAAATAGCATAGAAACACTGTCAATATAGTGTCAGAAAAGGAGCCCCCCAAGTTGAAAGGCACTCAGAAGACAACTGGGGAAGAGATCTCTCCTCAAAGTAGAGTTAACCTTAATGACAAGAATGGAGTAAAGTCCCAGGGAACTTTGTTTTCTGATATGGTATGACTCAAAATGAGAAGGAACAACTGTGAACATCCATTAATAATAGGAATATGGAGTGTATGTAGTATGAATATAGGATAATTAGAAATCATCAAAGGGAAAATGGAGCTCAGAAATATTGATGTCCTACACATCATGAACTAAAATGGACAGGCCTGGGCAATTTTGAATCAAATAATCATATGGTCAACTCTGCCAGAATGACAAATTAAAGAGAACTGGGGTTGCAGACATCATCAGAAAAATATCTCAAGATCTGTCCTGAAGTACAATGCTGTCAGTGATAGAATAATATCCCTAAGCCTGCAAGGAAGGCCAGTTAATATGATTATTATTAAATTATTCACTCACCACTAAGGCTACAAATGAAGATAGGGAAGTTTTTTATCATCTTCTGGAAACAGAAATAGATAGAACATATAATTAGGATGTATTGATAATAACTGAAGACTGGAATACAAAAGTTGGAAACAAAGAAGGCATAGTAGTTGGAAAACAGGGAGTTGGTGATCTAAACAATGGTGATTTCATGACAGAATTTTGTCAGACCAATGACCTTTTCATTGGAAATATATCTTTTATCAACATGAATGGCAACCATACACATGGAATTCACCAGATGGAACATACAGGAACCAAACTGACTACATTTGTGGAAAGCTCAATAGTAAATAGCTCAATAGTAAATGTTTGAATAAGTCTAGGTATTGACTGTGGATGAAAACATCAACTGCCCATATACAGGTTCAAACTAAAACTGAAGAAAATTAAAACAAGTATATAAGATCCAAAGTATGATCTCAGTATACCCATTTAAGTTCAGAGACTACCTAAAGAGAGACACTAATCATTGAAGACCAGAGGAGTTGTGGCATGACATCAAATATATTATTATGAGGAAAGCAAAATGTTATTAATAAGACAGGAAAAAAAGAAAAGACCATATTACATGTCAAAAGAGACTCTGTAACTTGTCCTTGAATGTCAATCAGCTAAAGTAAAAGGAATACATGATGAAGTGAAAAAACTTAACAGAAGCTTTCAAAGGGGAGCTCAAGAAGAAAAAATCATATAATGACATGTGCAAAGAGTTGGAGACAGAAAATAAGAATGTGCTCTGGTTTTCTCAATCTTAAGTAACTGAAGAAAAAATTCAAGCCTAGTGAGGCAATAATGAAGGATTCTACAGGGAAAATATTAAACAACCCAGAAAACATCAAAAGAACATAGAAGAAATACACAGAGTCTTTATAGAAAAAAGTATTGGTGAATGCAAAACATTTCAAGAGGTCACATATGATCAGGAATCAATTCTACTAAAAGACAAAGTGGAAGCTGCCTTGAAGAAATTGGTAAAACACAAGGCTCCAGGAATTAATGAAATGCCAACAGAGATGTTTCAACAAACACTTGCAGCACTGGATGTGCTAAATTGTTTATGCCAAGAGATTTGGAAAACAGTTGCCTGGCCAACTGACTGGAAGGGACCCATATTTGTGCTTATTCCTAAGAAAGGAGATCCAACCAAATGCTGAAACTATCGAATGATATCATTAATATAACATGCAAGTTAAATTGTGCTAAAAATCATTTAGAAATGACTAAAGTAGTATATAGACAGGGAACTGCCAGAAAATCAAGCCAGATTCAGAAGAGGGTGGGCAACCAGGACATCATTGCTGATGTCAGATGGATGTTAGCTGAAAGCAAAGAATACTAGAAAGATGTCTGTCTATGTTTTATTGACTTTGCAAAGACATTTCACTGTGAGGATTATGAAAAGTTATGGATAACATAGCAAAGCATGAGAATACTAGAGCACTTAATTCTACTCATGAGAAATTTGTACATGGACCAGGAGGCAATTGTTTGAATAGAACAAGGAAACATTGCCTGGTTTAAAGTCAAGAAAGTTATGGATCAGGGCTATATCCTTTCACGTACTTCTTCAATTTTTATACTGAACAAATCATCTAAGAAGCTGGACTTTATGAAGAAGAGCATGGCATCATGATAGGATGAAGACTCATTAAGGATAGGAAGACTCACATCTGTGTTGTGCAGATGACATAATTCAGCTTTCTTAAAGGGAAGGAAATTTGAAACATTTTCATGAAGATCAAAGAATACAGCCTCCAGTAGAGATTGTGCCTCAACACTAAGGAAACAAAATACTTATAACTCCATCAGTATGTGACTTTGTAATAAATGGAAATAAGATTGAGGTTATCCAAGATTTTTCTTTACTTGGTTCTATAATCACTACTCATAAAAGCAGCAGTCAAGAAATCAAAAGATGCATTGCATTGGGAAAAGCCATTGCAAAAGACCTCATTAAAGTGCTGAAAAGCAAAGATGTCACACTGAAGATGAAGGTGAGCTTGACTCAAGCCATGGTATTTTCAGTTGCATCATGTGATTGTGAAAGCTGAACACTGAATGAGGGACACACGAGAAGAAATGATGCTTTTGTATTATGGTGCTGAAGACTAATATTGAATATACTGTGGACTGCCAAAAGAACCAACAGCTCTGCTCTAAAAGAAGTGCAACCAGAGTGCTCCTTGGAATCAAGTATGGCTAGACTGCACCTTACATATTTTGAACATACAGTCAGGAGGGACCAATCCCTGGAGTAGGACATCATGTTTGAGAGAGTGGCAGGTCAATGTACAAAAGAACTATCCTCAACTAGATGGATTGACATAGTGACTGCAGCAGTGGGTTTAAACACAAAAATAATCATTTGTGTAGGACAGTATTTGTGACTGTTTCATTCTGTTGTACATAAAGTTTCTATGAATTGGACCCAACTCAACAGCATCTAACAAAAATAACAATAACAACAACATCCTTGGGTAAGGTATGAATCGGATAAAATGGATGTTTAAAGCCACAGTGTATCCCATCAACATTCCTAGGATTTAATGACTATTTCTATTACTATGATAATCAGAACAAAATACACAAGTATTAGAAACAAAATTGACATTGTTTTGCTTCATTTGATTCCAACATCTGTTCCTGAGTAACTAAACTCAGTATCTCTTTGTGATTTTGAAAGATTGTATAAAAATCTACCTCAGAATAAATCCACATTAGTGATCAATACACATGAAATTTGCCCAAGCACTTGACAGCTTTTTATTATTAGTAGCTACAGTTTTTTGCCTGGGGCTTTGCCTTATTAGCAGAATATGCTCAGGCTGAGGAAGGTGGGAAGTGTCAGAGTGTTAATGTACTTTGGATTAGCCCAACAACAGTTGGTGGGTAGATATCCCAGCTTCCCTACTGTTCTAGAGTGAATGGCCAACAAGATATCATGCTACAAAATTGAAAGCCTGTATTCAGAGGCTCTTAAATCTACTGCCGAAAGTGTGAAGGAGCTACAATGCTTTGCTGGAAGTCAAATGTAAGTCAGTGATTTGATGGTAATCATTTTCAAGACAGTTTAAGGGTTTATGCTGCAAGAAGTTTATTTAAAAGATGATTATACAAGGAAGGTTCACTGATGACATTTCAGTATTGGAGGTGAGATTGCAAGCAATTTTAGGTGAAAGAAAACAGTAAGGAGAGAATTCATTTAGTCTGGAATAATAATGTTTTTGAGAACAATCACTGGATTGGAGACAAGATCCTACCTCAGGAAATAATGAGAGATAAGGTTGGCTTGATAAGGAGGCAGGGAATCAAATGTTAAATTAAAGATTTTCATTTGATCTAATGAGTCTTACATAACCACTACAAGTGGTTGATTCAGGAAGCTGTCCTGAGAAGATTGGGTTTAAGATTCTCTAACACTCATGTTAGAGGGAGGAGAAAGAGAGAGAGAGAGAAAGAGAGAGAGAGAGAGAGAGAGAGAGAGAGAGAGAGAGAGAGAGAGCTATAACCAAGTAGCATATAAATTCAAGTATTTAGTGTGATATTTTAATGAATAAAATAGTAAATACCAGATATGACAAAAGTTAAAAATCTGTCTTAATAGTGACATTCTTTGTGACTAACACCATTTGAAGAAGTGAGAACATTAATCTTAACAGTATATGATGATTTAAGGTAGTTATAGAAATAATGCTTATTAAACAAGGAAGTTTCACCAACTTGATGAAAAGATGCATCTTGTTCTATAATAAAGAAAGGTTTCAATGTACAAGAAGGAAACCATCCAAGATACCCAAGAAAGTAAGGTAGTTATGCTTCTGTATGTAATGCCTACAATGACCAGGTTTATTATTTTGTGGAAATAATTAGAATAAAAATCATTTTAAAGAAAGGGCCAAGGCAAGCTTTATAGGTATCTACATAACACATTTAAAAATTGATTGAAATATTGGAAACATTCCAGTAGGTTTTTTTTATGATTTTGCACTACAACTCATATTGCCAATTGTATTTTCCTGTCAATAGCATGATTCCTAGTAAAATAAAGAGTTTATTTAGAAACTTGTCATTTAATTCAGGATTTAAAGTGATATCTTAAACAGTGCTTCACTTAAAACTATAACATAGATATAGATATAGATATAGATATAGATATAGATAGGTATTACTATATCTATCTGCTTTTTGATTCTTATTTGTTTTCAGGTACCATTGAGTCATCTGACTCATAACAACACAATGTACAATAGAATGAAATATTCCTTGATTTTGTGCCAGGTATGTGATCTTTTTCTTATGTTTAAGCCCATTGATGCAGTCACTATGTCAATCCATCTAGATGAGGGTCATTTATTTTGTCATTGACTTACCACTCTCCCAAATATGATGTCTTTCTACAGGGATTGGTCCCCCCTGACTACATATCCAAAATATATATGATGCAGTCCAGACATCCTTGCTTCCAAGGAGCATTCAAGTTCTACTTCTAGGACAGGTCTGTTGGTTATTTTGCAATTAATGGTATATTCAATATTTCCCAATGCTATGTGTCTTCTGATTTCTTTACTGCTGCTTCCATGAGTATTGATTGTAGAATCAAGTGAAGCAAAATCTTGGACAACCTCAATCTTTTTTCCATTTATCATGAAGTTGCTTACTGACTCACTGGTAAGGATTTTTTGTTGTTGTTGTTGATGTTGAGATGCAATCCATACTGAAGGCTGTGTTCTTTGATACTCATCAAAAATGTTTTAAATCCTCTTCACTTCCAGCAAACAGAGTTGTATTATTTGCATAATTCAGGTTGTTAATGAGTCCTTGGCTAAACATGATGCCACCTTCTTCTTTATAAAGTCCAGCTTCTCAGATGATTTGCTCAGCATAGAGATTGAAGAAGTAAGGTGAAAGGGTACAGCCCTTACACACAACTTTCTTGACTTTAAACCAGGCAATGTTCCCTTGTTCTGTTCAAATGACTGCCTCCTGGGCCATGTACAGACTCCTCATGAGTACAATTAAGTGTTCTGATATTTCCATTCTATGCAATATTATCCATAATTTGTTATCATTCACACAGTCAAATGCTATTGCATAGCCAATAAAACATAGGTAGACATCTCTTTGGTATTCTACAATTTTGGCTAATATCCACCTGACATCATCGATGATTTCCCTGGCTCCATGACCTCTTCTGAATCAGATTTGATCTTTTGGCAGTTCTGTGTCTATATACTGCTGTCATCACTTTTGAAAGATCCTTTGGAAAATTTTATTTATCTATGATATTAATGAACTTTTTTGATAGTTTCTACATTTGGCTGGATTCCCTTTCTTAGGAATAAGCACAAATATGGATCTCTTCTAGTCATTTGGCCAGGAAGTTGTCTTCCAAATCTATTAACATGAACAAGTTAGTACATCCAGTTCTGCATATGTTTTTTAAAACTTCTTTATTCCTATTCCATTAATTTCTGGAGCTTTGTGTTTTGCCAATTCTCTCAAGGCAGCTTCCACATCATCCTTTAATACCACTGGTTTCTTATCATATACAAGCTCTTGAAATGGTTGATCATGTACCACTTCTTTCAGGTTTCATGACTCTGTGTATTCCTTCCATCTTCTTTTGATGTTTCTTGAATCATTTATTATTTTTCCTGGAGTCCTTCACTGTTGGCATTCGAGGCTTGAATTTTTTCTTCAATTACTTAAGCTTGAGAAAACCAGAATGTGTTCTTTTTGGTTTTCTATCTCCAGCACTTTGCTGCCCTTTGAAATCTTCTGATTAATTCTTCAACTTCATCATTTCTTCCTTTTACTTTAGTGGCTGGACTTTCAAGAGCAAGTTTCAGAGTCTCTTTTGACATGTAATTTGGTCTTTTCTTTTTTACCTGTCTTTTTAATAACCTTTTGCCTTCCTCTTGAATGATATCTATGATGTCTCATGCTACATCTCATCTAGTCTTTGATCATTAGTGTCCAACACATCAAACTTCTTCTTTATGTGGTCTTTGAACTCAAGTAAGTATACTCAAGGTCATACCTTGGCTGTAAGTGCTGCAAATAGTTGTTTGCTGTTGTTGCTAGGTGCCATTAGATTGAGTCTGACTCAGTGATCCTCATAGGTTTTTCAATGGCTGATTTTGGGGAGAGGTTTCTTCAAGAGTGGATTGACACATCCTTATCCCATTTTTGCATTGCTTGGGATTGCACCTGGGTCCTCACAGACTAAGGAGCAGCATTCTATCAACTGAGCTAAATTCAAGCCCCGTTTTGATTACTATATGAAACCTAATATTTAAGCCAAATCTTTAAATTTAAAGAGAAGAGTTACAATGGCTTTTTAAAGACTTTTTAATGAACTTATAAGTGAAATCCATGAAATAATTCAAAATACTCAATCTACTTTGCAGTAAGCCAATTAGAGTGGAGTGATGCTAGTAATTGATGTGATGCTATAAATTTAGTCCTTTTCTCTGGCAAAGTACAATACATGAATATACATATAACTTCCCTAAAAATATAATGAATTTTATATATGCAGCTTAATACAGTTAATCTGAATACTGAAAACATGTAAGCCAATGTGTCAGGCTTAATAGTATCTCAAACACACAACAGGATAAAACCACTACATTTTCTATGATTTTGAAGGTATGAGAAAGTAGAAAATAATGAAAATTTGAGATGAAATTGAATAATATTGAAGTATATTATTAAATTTTAAATTAGATACTACAGATATTTTAATGAGTCTTTTAAATGCCTTCTACTTTGTGTGTGGGTAATTATTAAGATTTAAAATTATTGATGTAATTATATAATCATAATTATTTTGATACATCTGTGGAGATACCAGTGAAAGTGATAAAATATAACTAATTATAATGTATGTAACTACTCCTTGAGTAAGTAATTTTTCCCACTATTTCTAAAACAGAAAGCCCAACTGTTTCCTCCTTGTTAAGATTATAGTAACATATCCTTTACCAGCCATCACAAATAGAGCCATTGCTACAATTTTTTGTCACAAAACATCAATAATACTTATTTTCTACTATAAGAAAGGGTAATAATATTATTTCACCTGAAGATGCTTATAAATGAACTCCTGCTATGGTTTTTGTAGTTCTAAAATATAAAATTTCAAAGCAGACAATAATACAGAGATTTCTGCCTTTACCATTGCTTTAAGATGCATGCTCAGTTTAGAGCCAATTTCTTCCTCCCATTCTCATTTCACATGTAATTGAGGAATCCATATACATTTTTCACTTACCTATAAATCATATCATATAACAATTGTTTTGACATTATTACTCAATTTACATAAAGGAGATGACTGCTATGTACATCAAGTATTATTAATGTTTAATCTAGGCACAGCACAGAATAATAAAAAGACTTAAGGCTGAATGTGTGGCTCAGTGATAGAGTGTTGCCTAGCATCCCCACAACCCTTGTTTGATCTATGTTGTTGTTTTTAGGTCCCGTGGAGTTGAGTCAGTCTCATAGCAACCCACATAGGGTTTTCAATGGCTGATTATTTTTGAGTTTGATCTATACCACAACAAAAATTGATTAATTAAACAAACTAATACATAAGACTATAGTTCTTAGTGTAAAATATCCTTGACATATATCTAAAATTCTTCACATATTGCATATTGAAGAGATAGTTACATTAATGGAAGGCAATTAAAATATTTTAATTATTTTCTCTCAGGTTTCTCAGAATATCAAACAGCCCAGTAATTCAGACTTTCACTTTAGCATCATCATTAGAAGTACTTAGAAATGTGTGATTGCTAATGGACCAGTTATCTGGTTTTTCTCTTACTGTTAGAGGCTATTCCAATGAGGAAGTTTAATAACCTCTTCAAGCACCACATCTCTCCATTTATGTTTCTGGTATTAGAGAGAGATGAAATATTTCAGTTATGCTTGTTGTGGTTATACTAGACAATCCTAGTGAAGACATTCATTCATTCATTCACTCATTTATTTATTCATTCAAAATTACTATAGTCTCTTATTGTAGGACAGTATTGTGCTAAGTTCAGTGGGAATTAAAAATAAATATCTATGATTTGCCTGCAGCCGTGCAGCTGTGGCATTGGATCCAGTCAGATCTCAGAAGCTAAGGAGGGAGGGTCCAGCCTCATTAGTACCTAGATGGGAGACCACCTGGGAACACCAGGTGCTATAGGCTTGGGAGAAGGACCTGGCCACCCACTCCCAAAAATCAGTCCTCCATTTAAAAACCCTACAAATAGCAGAGAAGCACTTATAGTAGTGTTTTGCCTGTTTTACATAGGATTGCTATGAGTCAAGCACAGATTTGAGGGCACCTAACAGCAGCAACATCAACTTATGGTTTGTTATGTAAATATTTAAGAATCCCTCAAAATTACCATGAATTAGAACAGAAAATACAAATTGTTAAGTTGAAGAGATATTTTTAAAGGGTGGTGTTTTAAAGGGTAGTCATAATTGAGTAAACAAATGAAGGATGGTGAACACTGTTGTTTCCCATTGGGTTAAAAGAACAAAAGGATGAAATAAAGGAATCATAATCCAGTGAGACTTATAACCATTTAGAACAGAGGTCACATTGCAGTGGTTCATAGTGGTAGGATCTAACTCACATACCTGAAGTTGGGGTGAGGGAAGGCAGGAGTACAAAAGCTGTACCTCAACATATATTTTTCTCCCAATTTTCTTTCCACTTTTGGTGCCTCTTCATTAGCTTTGTGTAGTCAATTGCATTCAGGAAAACATAAGTGATAAGATCCCAAGAGGTCAGCTCCAGGGAATCAAACCAGAACAGAGTGAAGAAATGATAAAGGTCAATTATCAAACAAGAGTTTGATATCAAACTGAGTTTGATTATCAAACTCAGCCAATATTATGTTGTTTGTGACTGATCTCCTTTCTTGCTCCTCATTGTCTGATCTCAGTATAGATAATATATTGGATACCCAGTGGTAACCACCTGTTCAACAAAGGTTGATTTCAATTCAGTAATATTCCCACAAGAAGGTATAATTGCAATTTAGCATTTTTGTACAAGCTAACAAGAAGACGAACCATGAGGTTAAATATACATAGCACCTCCACTAACCATCTCTCTAGTCAGATACGAAATTTTCATTTTTTTAAACCTCTGTTCAACATATCTTTTCAGTCTACCAGCACTTTCTTTGGTTGAAGGTCTTTATTTCATGAATTACTTAAACTTTCATTCTGTAGTAAGTTGAGTTCATAATGGTTCTACCTTTATCATTTTACATTTTTTTCTTGATGCATATTACTGAACATATTAGTTCTCAGAGACACCCTGCACATGGTTCTGTGGAATCTATTCTGAAATTTCAACCCATTTTCTCCTAAGTAATCAGATCAATCCTCACAGACAATAAATTAAGGCCTTTCCATACCTATTTGGTCACTGGTGTAAGGATGCTTAGTTGACCAGTGGAACATTTCATCTTCACATTTAGTGGAATTATGGCTGTGTGGCTGTGTTTGTTTGTTTCTTTGTTTGTTCATTTGTTTTATGTGTGTATGTGTGGTACTTGGGATTTGAACCTTGGGCCTTATACATACTTTGCAAGTGATTTACCACTGGGCTGCACCCCCAGCCTATTTCATTTTATTTATTTTTGAGTGAGAGACTCATGAAATTATAAGGCTACCTCTGGCCTTGAACTCACAATTCTCCTGCTTCTGCCTCCCAAGTCACTGGGATTAGTCATGTGCCACCACACAGGGCTGTGGCTGAGTTTCTTGAAGGAAGTCTTTCATTTGGAATTTG
Organism: Pedetes capensis; assembly: GCA_007922755.1. Lineage (NCBI taxonomy): Eukaryota > Metazoa > Chordata > Mammalia > Rodentia > Pedetidae > Pedetes > Pedetes capensis. The sequence continues at coordinate 12,440 of VMDO01024070.1, forward strand.
GGTTATTGAACCCAAGGATGGAAGAGTGGAAAATAATTAAAAAACAAAAACAAACAAATAAAACAAAACAAAACAAAACTTCTGTAAGTTAACTATTATACCAGTTAACTAATATAACAGTATTAATGAGAGAACAGAAATAAAACTAAAACTTCTGCATTTTTGGATACAAACTCTGACTCTTAGAAAAGTTATACAGCATATTGGTCATGATTTAAAGAGTATTGTATGACTTAGAGACTAGTAACCCAACTTCAAAAGGCATTAGCTCCCTGAAATTACTGTAAATAAGATTTGAGTACGTGATTCTAGGAAGCCAACTGGTTCTGATATCTGGGATAAAAAATATGATCTCTCAACTTTGCTTTTTTTTATATATATATATATATATTTTTTTTTTTGTCAGAAACAATGTTATGTCAAAACCCATGGTGTTATTTAGGGAATTCTACAGATAATTATTTTGGCCACAAATGTTATGAGGAAGAAAGGAAAATCCATATTATCCCTTATCACTATTATCATGAGAAACAAAAGTACTGACTGCTTCATAATAGGAAACCTCCAAAGTAATTATTTTGTCATCAGATTAGTTTAACTTCTTGAGAATGGGGCTGTCGGATTTCTCAATAATCATCTCTGCTATGCTAGATTAAATACTTGGCAATAAATATGTAAATATTAGCCTTGATGAAGAAGTTTCTAAACTATTGAGCTCTTGTTTAGCCTCTACTTTTTCAGCTTAGGCATTTGGGAATGAGTCCATTGCTCAAACACTGAAGTGACAGAGGAAAAGAAAAAGGCTAGTATTTATCCAATGAGTCATCTAGGCCATGTGATTATTTAGTATACCTTTATAGAAGATGCCATCTCATGGAAATTCACATGGGATTCACTTATATTCACAATCAATTGTGTCTTTCCATCTTACATATACTTCCTTGCTGCTAAACTTTCAATCTTGTTTTATCCCAAGCTCTTGTCCAACTTGTTAGCTACTGCCCATATGCGAGTGTTACTATGTTATTTATATTTCTATTCACAGATATTTCCTTCTCTGCCCTCTTTCATAGGCACTCTTGGAAAGCTACACATGGTAGCCTTCTACTTTCAGCTGATGTTACTTTATCACAAAGAATCACAGGCAAACGTGGCCAGCATTTTATGTTGATTTTGTTTTCTCATGATCTGTCAACATGAGTTAAAGGAGAGGTAGCAAAGTACAGTAGTTTGTATAATAGAAGTCTATAGTATGCAAACATATAATTTACTTGTACCTTTTGGACTTCTTTTTGGCAAGTTTTATAGATGTCATTTCTATTTAGTCATAGAATTCTACTGAGCATGACCTGCTTTAGATTTGGTGATTTGGTTTAGATTTGGTGATTTGGTTTATCATTCTGCTTGTGACTATGAGATCAGAACACATATCTAGAATGTGTTTCATAGACACTTAGTTTCTACAGAGCAGTGAGCCTGAAGTTGCTTCTCAATTGAAAATTAATTCTTAACATAAGAGAGAATCATTTTACAAAACTCTACTACTTTCTAGTTTTTCTCTTATTAATACTTGACAGAGGTGCCAGAAAGTACAAATGGCTGCTACATATGGTGTAAGTAACACTGGCTATAATGATGGCTAACAAAGGGTTGCTTATATCACAGACAGAGTCATTTCTTCTGTGTGTCCTCAAAAAGGCTTTTTTTCTTTCTTTCTTCTTTTCTTTTCTTTTTCTTTTCTTTTCTTCTTCTTCTTTTTTTTTTTTTTTTGTTGTTATTTTTAACTGGATGGTTGGTCGGTGCTTTACCACCAAACTGAGCTGCATCCTCTAGCCTCTTTTTATTTTATTTTTTTATTTTGAAACAGAGTCTCACTAAATTGCTCAAAATGCCTCTGGCCTAAAGCTCATGATCACCCTGCCTCAGCCTCCCTAGTTGTTGGGATTACACTTAAGAGCCATTGTACCTTTCACAAAAAAGCTTAATGTTATTCTGTAAATGGTTTAGAAATTCACACTCATGTGTAACAAATGTTACCTTCAAAATCCAAAGAAGTTCATGAAACATTGTTCATGCCCCATTCTATGGTGAATTATGAGTCATAGACTTGTATTTTATTTTAGAGAAATTATTCCAACATGTCCTGTAAACTTCACTAATGTTGGCAGCACATGATTTTGTTCAAAGGGTTTATCTCACAATATGGCATGCATACTTCTTATAAAAGCGTCTAGGGACATGGGCCTTGTTACTCATTAGGTATGATTAGCATAACTAAGGCATACAAGGAGCTAGCAAAATTTCCTGAGGATATCAAGACTTTACCCCTGGGCCATGATGACAAGAGGAGAGGTGACAGAATCTCAAGGCAAGATAGTGAAGGCCTTTTGCGCTCATGGTCAGTGGAAAGAACATTGTTCTTGTTTATCCATTTGAATCACAATCAAGATAGGTGCAAAGTGCCCACATCATAAATGTATGGGCCCTCAGGTCCCCCACCCTCAGTCTCTCTCACAGTTCACCCACTCCTTGTGCAGGCACATCCCACAAAGCTCCCGCTTGTCTTGGCTCTCTGTGAGGTGAACTATCTTCACTCTGGAATGGATAAGTGATTAAAACAATGGTTTGCAGAGGGTAGAATGCTGGATTCAGAGGCTGGAGGTTGTAAAGAATGGGCAGATAATGGTTAAATGGTATAAACTTTCAGACAGGAAGAATATGTTTGAAACTGAAAGGAGCTTTGTTAATGATATCAGGACACTGAGTATAAAATCGAACTCAGTAAGGGAAACTGGATTGTATGTTTACCATGATTCTGATTTACAGGATTTTGTATAGAACTTCAATTCTGATAACGATTTTCTCAAAATAATGTCTATTTGATCTCAATATGATGCATTTTGATACTGGAAAATATTTTCAAATTTCAAATTGTTTCACAGCATAAAGTATTTAAATTTATCTTAAGAATAGATACATATATTTTTATGATAATTAGCACTATTTTATTGATTTTGTGCTTGCTCCAAAAATATGACAAATCCAAAACTGTTATAAAATTGTTATAAATTCTTTCCTAATAATTCTCATGATAATGATGAGATGTTTGTATACACACACAGCAGTTCTGTTTGTTTTGCAAAACTCCCACTTTTACACTTCATTATTTATTTCAGATTTCTTGCTACATGAATGCACTACAGCACTTCAGAGGTATTCCAAGTGACCCTTTTACATTTCCCAAGTATTTTAGGAGTCATTTCATTGAAATTCAGATGAAAAATGAATGCAATTTACTTTTGCTTAATAATAAAGGGATCATCTGGCTTCAGCTGGGTTCCTGTGACAGAGCTTAATAAAAGATTTGATGAAATCTTGATTAGGCCACACAAAGCATGATACTTGGGAAGCATCAAATGTGATTTGATTTTTTTACATAACTCTAACCCTAATGTCCCTTGTGCTGAATGAAATAATCAGTTTAAATGTATGTACACTAATGATGTGTTTGTCATGAAAACAGAGCATACAATTCCTTCATCAACATTACAGAGAAGGATGATTGATCTAATTCACTACTGATTTCTAAATATTTTTTGTGATGGAATGCTTTTGAAAGCTCTGATATTTTTAAAATGATCTTTTGTATCTAATTTGTATAGTCCACAGGTGACAAGCAAGGTTTTACCCTTAGTGGCTTTGTTTTTCTTTATTTTTAATTTGAGAAGTTTAAAAGACAAATAGATAATTGGATGCTCAGAAATAAAGCTAGTGTGTTTTTTAGAAGATAGTAACCTCATCATCTCTATGATCTTTACAAAACTTGTTTTCTTTAGTAACATAATAATTTATAGCTAGGATTTGAGTTACAAAAAAAAGTCCTTATCTTAGTGACTTTGTATTTCTTTGCATCTTTTCTATTAGACTTAAAAGGAATGAGAGTCTCTGACTCTGCAGGTATGTGAGTACGTATGTGTGATTCTTTCTGTAAATACAGAAATACGTGCATGAATGAGTTGGGCGTGAGAGTGTGTGCTCATATGAGTATGATTGTGTGATCATGATCAGTGAGACTAATAAGTATTTAATGAACTCACAAAACTAAGGAGAAATCCTGCATTTAAAGAATGTTTTTTCAAAGATACTGACATTTTCTTGATCTGATATAAGAAATATTTATCACTGAGCAATAAAACCCATCATATTCAAAAAGATAATAGCTATTCTATCACACTTACATTTGTACAAATCACACTGTATTTAATATAACATGGTATACCTACTATAGAGAAGTATGGTATAATTGGGATAAATTTCAAGCAGAGATTCATAAGGATAAGACACACATCTGCCATCCTACAGAGGGTACCTGGGGCATAATGCAGGCATATGCACTATGAGTCTGTCCTCCAGGAAGAGAACCCGGTCCTCTTCTTCTCCCACATAGCTTCCGTGAAAGTGGCCTGATGCAAGGACTGAACATTGTGTGAATTTTTATGTCAAGTATTCAAGAGAGGACTCACAAACAGCATATAAAATACAGCAAGATATAAGTGTTGACATCTTGATCTTGAGAATGTGAGACCACTTGAAGCCCCTTTGTTTGGGAGAGGAGAAATTCACAGATCTAGCTAATGCATTGCCAAACAACTCCAAAAGAGACACTGTCCCTCAAAATACAGTCTAGTTTATTTTTCTGAAATTTCTGGTGAGGCTTTCATCGAAATTCTATAAAATGTAACAGATTCCCTAGTTGTTCAATATCACCATTGCTCCAGATAAATATAAGGAAATGCATGCGACTCCTCACACTGGAGTGAGTAACAATCATGTGTGTAAGAAACATGAAGTCAGGTCTAAAATTCATAATTTCTCTCCTCACAATCTTCTCTTCTGGGGAGTTCTTTGGAGTTCTGGGGAGTTCTGGGGAGTTCTTTGAAACACCACTTCCTCTATCCATTTTGTCACATAAATATATGGCAATTCTCACTCAACTTTCTCTCAGAAGAGTATATTTTACTTGTCTTTCAAATGCCTATGGAACGACTCACCAATGGTCTCTCCCTCACATGCATGCATATGTTCACGGCTACATTTTCAGCAAGATGATCCCAAACTCAGCCTGCATATTGAATGGAAGTCTATTTGGATGCTTTCTTGTGGTGTAATGAAAGAAACAGAAACTTCAGTTTACTTATATAGTTTACAAAGTATTGCCATTTTTACAGCACGCTGTATCTAGGAACAAAGTTGTCTCACATTACTCAGGTTTTCTTTTATGTCCATCAGAAAAGTTTTGTAGTTATCTTCCTAGAGGTCTTGCATAATTTTGTTAGCTTATTCTGAATATTGTATAATTTTCACTATTATCATTAATAGATTTCTTTTGAAAAATGTTGATTTAAAATCACTTCCTTCTAATAAAGCCATTTTGATTTTTATTTTTCAGTGCTTGGAGATGGAACCCAGGTCCTCCCGCACAGTATCCAAGTGCACAACCACTGTGCTGCAGTAGCAGCTCGTTTTCCATTCCTTATTTTGAGACAGAGTGTTGATAAATTAGGCAGGCTGTTTCTGGCCTTGAGCTTGTGATCCTCCTGCCTCAGCCTCTCAAGTTCCTGGAATTATAGGCATTCGCCATAGCGTCACCTGGTTTAAAGTCAATTTATTCTCCCTTTATTGGTAAATGTTGGTGAGGTACAGAATAAAGTCATCTCTAAATGTAAGGAAATTTCAGTTTCTGTCTGAGCTAATTAACAGTCCTACCTCTACAACAGGATAAAAAAGTTTTTCTCTCACTAACTGATATGTTGGTTGCTGAAAACTCACAGCTGAATTACTCTTCAAGACTTGGCATCCACTCAGTGGAGGGAGAGTATTTAAATTGTTATGTCCCCTCCCTAGTAAAAGCCTGCGTCTGAAAGCTGGTCTCCATGGGAGTCCACAGGCTGGACACTCTTGCCTCAATTTGAGAAAACTCTGAAGGGACATTCAAGATCCAAAACGCCCCTGCAGTTGTCAGTGGTGTGCCTGCATGGGGTTCACCTTTCTCTGCTTTAGATTCTTTTTACTCTCTGATTGATATATCCCGAGAAACTTGGGAGAATGGTGTTAACTTCTACAGTGAGAGATGCTGGTATTGTAATTTAGATATATCCAGCTAGCAAGAGAATCAGTAATTTTGTGTTTGCCATGAAGATGAATTCATTAAGCATCCACTGAAGAATCGTGGCAGCTCTTGTGTACAGCTGCCACCACTAGCAGACAGGTGGAATATTCCCTAAGATATTGAAGTATTAATCTGAAATTTGCCCAAATCTAAGAAGGTTTTTTATTTCTTTCTCTATTTGTGCTGCTCTTTGTATCACTCTTTATTGGCCACACGGATATAGCTTGAATAATTTTCAATATATCATAACAATTGCTCAGTCCTAAACTAAATTCATGCTCATAAAACAAAGCCACAGAAAAGGTATTTTGGTGACAATATGAACACAAGCTTTCTATAAGAATTCCAGATAAACCACTAGCTTGTAGGGAAAATTCCAAATATATAGAATTATAGAACAAACATATTTCATTTTCCTCTTCCATTTTTATATTTTAATTTTTCTTAGTTATTTTGTCATACTAATATTTGTGAGTACTAAGTGATTTCTTTATTTTGCCATCTTTCTAAAATAACAAAATTATTTAAAATTTATTTCAGGTGTGTGGGAAAGTGATCATCTTAGGTTTTTCAACTTAATTTTCCTAATCAGGACTAATGTCTTTAAATTAAAAATATCATAAGAATAAATGAGAATATTTAAAACTGTTCTAAAGTAGTCATTTAAATTAATTAATTAATCTATTTATTTATTAATTTATTTATCTATTTTTCTGTACTGGGGAGTTGAACCAGGGCCTCACACATATTCTTTACAAGCACACAAACACTAGTCCATTCCCCCAGTCCATTTTTTACTTTTAAAATTTGAGACAGTGTCTCCCTAAATTACCCAGGCTGCCTTGGGCCTTGAACTTGCAATCCTCCTGATCTCTGCATCCTGAGTTGCTGGAATTAAAGTTGCATACCATCACAACTGGCTTCTAAAGTAGTCATTTGTAAAAGAAAGAAAAAGTATTACAATTTCACAAATTACAAAATACCAGTCATTTTGAATTTTCTCATATGTTTATAAAATAAACCAAAATGTCTTGTCTATTAAAAGCAAACCTCAGATGGGCAACTCATGAGAGTAATGAGGATGATTGTGAGCCTGAGGTCAGAGGCAGCCTGTGTAACTTAGGGAGACCCTGACTCAAAAGAAAACAATAAAATAAAATTTAAAAAGTGCTATAGTTGCAGCTCAGTGGAGGCGTACTTATCTAGTGCACAGGAAGCCCTCCAATCAAATCCCCAATACTGAAAATCAACAACAATAACACCACCAACAACAAAGATCTGAAGAAAATTAAAAGTAATTAGAACTACTGTATCATCCTGCTATACCAGTAATGGATATATACCCAAAGGAATCAAAGTCAGCATATAAGACAGACACCTGCACCTCCATGTTTATCATAGTTCTATGCACAATAGTCCAGTTATAGAATTAGCCTACTTATTCATCAAAAGATGAATAGATAAAGAACACATGGTATGTATTCACAATGGAATATCATTTAGCCATAAGTAAGAACAAAATCTCTGGGCACAGTGGCACATGCCTGTAATCCCAGCAACTCTGTGGGAATGGCAGGAGGATCACAAGTTCAAGACCTGAGGCAGTCTGTGTAATTTAGTGAGACCCTGTCTCAAAAAAGTAAAAAAATGTACTGGGAATGCAGATCAGTGGTACAGCACTTGCAAAAAATGCAAGTGTGAGGCCCTGGGTTCAATCCCTAGTACTGCAAAAAAAAAAAAAATAACAATAAAAAAAGAAGAAGAAAATCATGTTTATAGGAAAACAAATGGAACTGGAGATCATCATGTTAGGTGAAATAAGCCAGACTCAGACAAGTTGTTGTTGTTGTTAGGTGCCCTATAGTTGAGTCTGACTCATAGTGACCCTCATAGGGTTTTCAATGGCTGACTGTTTCGGGGTGGCCTTGGGAGTGGGTTGCCACATCCGTCCTTCTCTCATTTTGGGGTGCTGGGAATCGATCTCAGAACCTCAGAGACTGCACAGCAGCACTCTACCAACTGAGCTGAATCCCAGCCCTTTTATTAGAAAGAGGTTTATTTTACTTTCTCTCCCATTGCAATAATCTTGAGTAAAATATTTCTTCCCTGTTTAGCTTCAGCTGGTGCCATTTTTGGACAATAATATGTAAATTATGTTTTAATAATGTTTTTATTAGAATACTTTGAGAAAAATTTATACATTCTGTTTAACTTCTCCATAGAGATACATATGTTACTCCTGATGTAGGTTTATGCTAAATACATTGAAACTTACTAGAAGATTCTGTTAGTTGTTAACATTTGTTGAATACTCACATTCTATATGAATTAAGAAGTGGCACATAAATGAATATACTAATAAAAATAAAAATAAAAGCAAGTACATGATTATAAATGTGAATATATCATGTTTGTAATACTATTCCAGAAGCACAGACGTAGGACAACATTGCAATCATTTTTAAATTGAATGCATATACATTATCACAATGCTAACTGTACTCATGGACTAGAAGTCTCAAAAACTAGTTGGCATGACAATTAGTGATAGAAATTTTTCTAAATGATGAAAGTTGAGTAAATAATTTGAGAGCATTGTGAGGAATAGCATGTCTATGTTTCTTAATTCATATGGATTGTTGTTGTTAGGTGCCATCGAGTAGGTATCCGACTCATAGCGGACCCTCTGTACAACATTGGAAACACTATTGTCAGTGCTTCTCTGCTGTTCATAGAGTTTTCAATGGCCGACTGATTTTCAGGAGGGGGTTGCCAGGTACTTCTCCTAAGCCTACAGCTTCTGGTGTTCCCAGGAGGTCTCCCATCCAGTTATTAACCAGGCCCGACCCTGCTTAGTTTCCAAGATCTGACAGGATTGATGCCACAGGGCTGTGGCTGCAGGATTCATATGGATGCTGATATCTATATGCCAACATAATCTTAGTGTTTTCTACCTGTTCTGACTCTGTGGTATCTGATCTTGTCAGATCTCGCAAGCTAAGCAGGGTCAGGCCTGGTTAGTACTTGGATGGGAGACCACTTGGCAACACGAGATGCTATAGGTGTGATAGAAGGACTTGGCAACCCACTCCCAAAAACAATCAGGCATTGAAAACCCTGTGAATACCAGAGAAGCACTACCAATACTCTTTCACTTGTTCAGAGGGTCTTTGTGAGTTGCACACCAACTCAATGGCACCTTATGACAACAACAACATATGTTCTGTGAAGGGCAAGCTGATTCCTTAATGCAAATGAGTGAATGATGCATGGATGTTAGTCACTCAGAAGGATTTATACAGACCTAACTCTATGGTAAAAAGGCAGAATTGTACATTGTACGAAGATATAAGAAAATTTAAACAATACAAACATAGGTAACAGCTAATCCAGTTCTAACTGAATTATGCATAATTTTCCACAAAAATTACCTTCATATCCACCTTGTGAAAAGTGCACTGACCAAAAACTGGATGAAATCCTAAATTGCTCCTGAGGGTATGTAAGAAACAATATTCTTAGCATATAGGGCACTGGGGTAAAACTTAAATTATTTAGTTCAACATTTTCCTTAAAGTGTGGCCTCAAACTAATCATGTGACCTTGAGTAATTTAATTTTTCTCTCTAGCACTGTTTTTACCATCTGGGGTAAAAAAAGGATAATGCCTATTTTACACACTGTATGACAACCCATTGAATGTATGGGATTGGTTGTGATTAATGTGATGCCTCTGTTCAGAACTGTGGTATCCAGGCATACAGCCCTTGCAGTATTCCCTTATCACTCTGAGCACTTAGATTGTTACTTGGGATATTGGTGTTCATGGGCTTCCCGAATTGTTCTTTGTCCATCGTAGAGAACTATGAAATGGATCAAGCATTTGTAAGTGACAATAAGAAAACTACAAGTTGGAGTGAGAAGGACACAGAACTGAAGTTCTCCTGCAATGAGTTTCTGTACTGTAAGAGAAAGAGAGAAAAACAGGACCTTGCCTGTAGAACATTAAAAAGGAAAATGGTATGAAGCAGTACCATTGTTATAAGCAGAGAGTCACAGAAGGCATAGGGGATTGATCAGATCCATCTTCATGAACCTAAGAGTGATCATAAACTCATGGGAAAATCAGAAAAACAATTGTTGTTAGATGCCATTGAAAATTATGTTGCTGTTGTTAGATGATGTCAAGTTGGTGTCCGACTCATAGTGACCCTAGGTACAACGGGCAAAACACTATTGTCAGTGCTTCTCTCTTATTTAGAGGGTTTTCAGTGGCAGATTGATTTTTTAGAGTAGGTTGCCAGGTCCTTCTCCCAAGCCTACAGTATCTGGTGTTCCCATGTGGTCTCTCATCCAAGTACTAACCAGGCCCAACCCTGGTTGGGTTCCAAGATCTGATGGGATCAGACACCACAGTGCTGTGGCTGTAGGCTTGAAAACTATATGTATCTTTAATTCAGATTTTCTTTTGTGCAGCATAGTTAATAGATACTATGAAAATTATCAATGCCCTTAAAGAGTTTCTTATTGCTAAGTCAGCAAGACAACATCAAAGTTATAGTATCTATGATTTTTTCAATAATTTACTTTATCCTTCATGATTAATTTGAATATTACTCAGAAATGAAAAGTCAAAAATGGGAATTTTAATTTTTTCCTTGACTTTCTCAAGGTAACTTCTCACTTCCCAAATAGGCTTCAAGTGGAATATTTTAGCCCAAAGTATAATTATTACATCACATTAACATAGAGAGAAACTTGCAAGGGACAGGGAGATGATGTCCTGAATAATTTTCTTTAATCTTTGAAACTCACTGTAGATTACCAACTGTCCTTGCACATTTTGTACTTAGAGTTTTTATTTATCTATATTACAGAATATATTACATACAGAAGATGTCTACAACCTAATTCAGATCATTTTGCTTCATTTGTCTTTATGTCCTCCCCTTCTGTTTAGGCAACAGGATCCTTGATTTTTGCCTGGCAGCAACAAGCGGTATAGACAATCCTCTTTCTTCATTCTGTTGCTCACATTTCAATAATTAATTAAGTAGTGAAAGTTTTGCAACTGTTATCAGTACTGTTGCCCTCACAATTATGAAATCAAGCAGCAGGAGCCAACTAATTATCTGAGGTTCAAAATTTCTGTGGATGATAATCCTAGTTGCTAGTTTTGATCTCCGTTATTTAAAGAACTGTTCCTGTGCCCATATTTAAAAACTGATATTAATTATTCACATTTGATAGAGAAGGTAGAATAGGCAATCTGAGCAGCATTTGATGTTACTTAGTTTGAATGTCTATTATTGCTTTTCCATGTGACCATTTTATTCTTAAAGAGGTTATGAGAAGGAACATAGCATTATTTTATCCCATAATTTTTAAATGTGAGTACAATGTAAGTAGTACTATAGGCATGATCCATATGTGCAAATGCCATCCTGACAAAAGTATGGAAAGTAATTAAAGAGATTTTTGTTGATTTTCAAAATTTTCTCATGTAACTTTTAGTAGCTTACCATGATTCTCTTTTCTACCATCCTCAATTTAAAATTATTAGAGATCTTACCTGAAGACTTTGTTGTAACTTCAGTTTTTATACTGACACATAAATGTGAGGAAATAGAAAATAGGGAGATATTCTACTTCTCTGTGTATCAGTATATCCATGTATACTCAAACACAACTATCTGATGTTCAAAATATATTTTTAAAGATAAGAAAAAATGTTCCTATCATTAGAGCCAAGATTTAAAAAATAGTAGAACATTAAAAAAGACATTTTCAAGGTAACTTTTATTCAAAATTTTAAAAATAATATATATATAATATTTTTCTTATAGAAAATTTAGAGTTCCCCATAATTGCCACCTTTCATTCAAAGTAGTGAAAAAGATTAAAATACTAAAGTACTCAGTTGTGTTTTGCTATAACAAAATATTTTAAGGGTGGGTTTATTTATAAAGTAAAGAGGTTTATTTATCTCACAAATCTCACAGCTGGAAGGTCCAAACAATATCATGTACTTAAGTGTCCTATGTAGAACATTTAAGCTCATAGTATGATGGAAAAACAGAAAGGGGACTAGGATATGCTTGAGGGGCCAAGTGCATGGGGTAGCCTCACTTTATAACAATCTGTTTTTGAAATATAATTCACTGTGTGAGATCAGCATTACTTTCTTCTGAAGGTGGTGCCCTCATGATCTAGTAGTTGCCTTCCACTGAGCCCAACCCCTTAAAAGTTTCACTTCCTTTTAATGTGGCCACACAGAGAAATAAGCTTCTAGGATTTGAACCTTTTTGGAACATATTCAAAACATATTCACACTACAGCAATTATATACTATATCCATTTTCTTCCAATTGAAAGCACTTTAAAGGCTGAAGAGAAATGACTTACAATGTCCTGGAGTGACATAATCTCAAAGTTTGAATTCTGTCATTCATTAGGATATAAAGTGTTGCAAGAAATCACCTCTCTTATCCCAATAATGAAAAAGTTGGTTAAGTTATAAAGAGCATCAGTATGTTTTAAAGATTCTGGCCAGATATGTGTTCTGTAGCTATTTTATCCAGGTCTGTGGCTTGTCATTTTATTTTCTTAAATGTGTCTTTTGGAGCCAGGCACAGTGGCACATGCCTGTAATCCCAGCAGCTGGGGAGGCAGAGGCAGGAGGACCGCAAGTTTAAGACCAGAAGCAGTCTGCATAATTTGGCAAGATACTGTCTCAAAAAAGTAAAAACAAAAAATGAGCTGGAAGACAAGCAAATGATCACACCTGAGACAATATTATACTCATACAATAAATCACAACTCAGCAAAAAAAGGTACAGATAGATACAAAAAACATGATTGACAATTCTGAAAAAAATTATATTGAATAAAAGGCAGACAAGAATACACTTATATTGTATATAAATAAAGTGCAATAATCAACAAAATTAAACTATGGGCACAGAAATCCAGATGTAGTTAGTTTATGAAAATGTGGCACTTAGTGACTACTAAAGAGTACAAAAAGAGATTTTTTTTCTGATGTACAGAAATGATATATACCTTTTTCACGGATGGTTATTTTTAACGTATAAAATATTGTAATTCATTCAATTGAACATGTTAGTTTTGTGGGTTTATTTATTTTATTTACTTATTTATTTATAGTTATGGACTGAAGCCAGGGCCTGGTACATACTTTGCAAGTGTTCTATCCTGGGCTGCATCCCTCACCCATTTTTTTAAATTTTATTTTACTTTATTATTATTTTTTTATTTATTTTATTTTTAGGGAGTAGAATTCTGGCTAAATTATGCAGGCTGCTACTGACCTGGAACTCATGGTCTTCCTAACTCGGCCTCCCAGTTCGCTGAGATTACAGATAGACACCATAGCACTGGGCTAGATTTGTATTTTATGAACTATGTAATCTGCATTTCAAGGAGTACCTATACACAAAAAGTAGTTAACTGTCAAGGGAGATAATGTAAGAAAATAAAACAAGGTAACAGGTCATATCTAGTTTCAAATCCAAAAATTAGTTTGGCAAGTTAGAAAATATTTGTGATCCTTGGTGTTTTATTTTATCATAAAATGAGAAGGATAATGTCAAAATCATTATGTTGCTGTGCGGACAAGCTAAGTAGCATAGCAAAGTGTCAGGCACATACTGAAATCCTAGGAAATTCAGTAATTCATTGCCCATTGTCAATCTCATATGCCTCAGTGAATGTAAAGCATATCCGACCATACACTTTAATTCCTAATAGATCATACCAGAAGTATGTGATGACAACTATAATTCTTTACTCTTGTTGAGATGCTATATTTATACTTAACAAAAAGAAGTTCTCCTGAGCCCAGGAGTTTATTTCCTCATTCCTCCTCTTCTTTATTTGCTGCTTCTATGCTCCTTCTCCTTTCCTCTCCTCCACTGCTTTCTTCTTGTTGCTGTGCTAATAGTCATTTAATATTTTAAATTAGCATCTGTAGAAACAAATTTGGTTATGATAACGTAGCATAGAGAATGCTGAAAATAATAGAAGAGACAGAATCTGAACAAAAGAGAGGAAAAAAGGGATTCTTGAGTGAAGAAAGCAAGAGCCATTAAAATTAGATGAGTAAATAGCATTCATCCTAAATCATTTGCTAAATTCCTGAATGGCTTTATTAAACCATTAACTTTACTTTCAACACAAAAGAGTATAGGGTGAAAATATCTGAAAGTCATAGAAAGACATAATTTATCCCCATTATGTTTTTAAATGGGAGAAAAAGCTTGGATAATTAAACCACAGTCACTTCAATTTTGATACTACAAAAGTATTACAGAAAATCTGAGATAATCTAGATAAGCAGTTATGGAAATCAAATTGTCCTGTGAAAATAAATTGTGCTAGATTTATTTGTCTGTCTATGATTTAGTAACCAATCACAGTGATAAGTAACTGGCCACAAGTCTTGATGTGGTCATAAAAGTGTATGTCTGATTGGAGTACAATTATTGATAAATTAGTAAAAATGTGTACTAATGACAATGGTATATTAACTGTTTGCTCAACCTATTTTCTTTCCAGTCTATCATCCATTCAACTTCTTCTAAAATATGTTTAAAATATTAAGGACTGTGAATGATAGTAGATGAATGATTGCCTGATTGCTGTGGAAATGAAAAGCAAAAATTTCTGGCTCATTTTTGATCTTCTAATGTCAAGAATCAGATAAAGTATTTGAAAAACAATACTATTTACCTGAGATTCCTTAAAAAGAAGTGATGTTGTTGAAGAAAGGAGAGTTTTAGTTAGGGAGATAGAAATCTAAGTAAGCTAATATGCCATATCAAAGAAATCTGTTCCAGAGACTACTAGATCATACTAAGAGGAAGGATAATAGGTTTTTGATTATCCAAAAAAAAAAAAGTAAAGCCATCAGACTTGAATAGATTTAAAAGTACAACTATATGTCATTGTTGTGAGAAGCAGTTTCTTCATAGGTTAAAACTTAAATATTAAAATAAATTCTAAATTAAAAGACCATTTGCCATGGATTTTCTCCCAAACTTTAATTTCTTTTAGTGGCAGAATCATTCTGTGCCCTGTAAAGGAGACAGATTCTTGGTCTTCAAAAAGGCTGAGAGTATAGTATTTAAAAAACAAATTCCATAAGTAATTCCTCATAAACTAATATATAGAGACACTAAGGTTTCTTTGGGTTAAGGAGTGACAAGTTCCTGAAAATAAAGACATAGGAAACATGAGAACACCAATGCAGCTAGGTTTAGATAAGTGACAATTTAAAAAAACAAAAACAAACAAAAGAAAAACAGGTAGCTGTTACCCCTGTATCACATACCATGTACAGTAAATTATGATTTTTAGAATAGTGCATATTCCCACAGGTCAACCACACTAGTTAGAATGTTAAACACAGTTTTATTTTCTGTTTAATCTTCTACAACAAACAAACAACATGAAGACTTAGTCTAAAAATCAATCTGACTTATAAAACTAGGAACCTGCTTATTAGATAATAAGGGATTTTCTTATGTGATAACACATTGACTAAATGTAACTAAAGTTCTTTTATTCCACATCAGATGCAGCAGTGCATCAATACATGTGTTTAACATGGAGTATGGAAAAAAATGAGAGTAATATTTATGGCCTATTGCAATTATACGTTTCTCAACAATGATGTATAAGATGGATTTATCACACAAAAAGTACATCAAACCAAGACAATAACAACAGCAAAACTCTCTGTGATATCCATCCATCAGAGAATATACTCATACAGACATCTGTTTGCACACATCATAGTTCTCCATATAGATTCACAAGATCCCAGATGTTTCTGAAATTATATGCTGAATTACAGGTGAAGAAACAGCTGCCTCATAAGTGGGGAGGAGTAGGTTTGCACATTTATAGAACAGAAGCTGACATGAACTTTTTGAAGGTTTGAAAATATCCAGTACACTTTTTAATTAAAAAAATTGTGCTTGCCTTTGCACTTCTATTTTCCAAAAAGAACTAACAGACTTAAGAATTGAAATAGTGTAATCTACTTTTGGCAAGATTTACAACCATGTTTGGACAACACGAAGACTCAAATATTTCAGTCAAACAGGCATATGGAAACTTTCAATATTGATCTCAGCTTTCAGGTCTAGTTACTAATAAGTGAAGAATTTACAGATCTAAGTAAGTATCATACACAGATATCATTTATCTCTTATAGCATAAGTGTAATAACCATCAATACAAGAAAGAATAAGAATAATTTTTGTGTACTCATTAGAAACAGACATCAACATAAATACTAGTTTCAATGAAAGGTCCTTCATCTCGTGAACCACAGCTTGGATGTGGGATCAAATGAAAAAAACAGGTTATCAGGGGATCTCCAATAACATGTATATTCATATTTGTTCTAAAATGTCATTTGTACCTCTATTGGCTAATCTCAGACAACCCCTGAGCTATTTCTATATGGAATTCTACCAACTCAAAAGAAAAGAGCATTGGAGGACTTTTGATGTAAGATGATAGATTATAGGTAGCCTCTATGTGATCCAGTAAAATGAAAGAGCTAGAATAGGAAGGAGTGGACTATCCTCCAAAGAGATAAAGACTGAAAAGAACAAGAATCACAAAGGAGGTTATAGGGTGGTGCCAGCTACATATCAAAAAGGGGATTAACATCCAAAATGTATAAAGACCTCAAATAACTAAACACCAAAAAGCAAAGTTGTCCAATCAAAACTGTACAAATGAACTTAACAGAGAATTCTCAAAAGAAGAAATACAAATGACCAGCAGTCATATGAAAAAAATATCCAACATCCTTAGTGATCAGCGGAATGAAAATCAACAGCAATGCATGCTAGCAAGGTTGTGGGAAGAAATGAACCCTAGTACACTGTTGGTGTGAATGCAGATTGGTGCAGGCATTTTGGTAATCAGTATGGAAGTTTCTTACAAAACTAAAAATAGTAGTAAAATATGACTCAACTATTCCACTACTTAGTATATATCCAAAGGAATGTAAGTCAACATGCCACAGAGACACCAGCACATCCATGTTTACTATGTTACTATTCACAATAACCAATACATGGAATCAACCTATGCATCTATTATCAGTTGAGTGGATAAGGAAAGAGTGGTGCATATACCCCATCAAGTTTTATTCACCCACTCAGAAAAGTGAAATTATGGCAATTGCCAGAAAATAAATAGAACTAGAGATTATCAGTTTAAACAAATTAAGGCAGAACCAGATATGGGTGTTAGGTTTCAATCTATTTAAATATATTTCAATGCTTAATATTAAAAATATATATTATGAAAGTAGAAAGGGACCTATCTAGGGGGAGAAAAGAGACTAAAGCATAGGGGGAGGGGCAAAAACAGGTATTTGGAGAAAGAGAGAAACTTCACATTTCTCATATATGTGCAATATATACAATGTCAATATGATAGATAGAAAGATAGATTTACACAAAAACCAGACATGTAAGTAAAAGGAGGTCAAGTGTTGGGGAAAAAGGGGATAAGGGAAGACTAGGATAAGGGTGTCAAGACTAAGTAATGTGGGATATGTTCATTAAAAACTGAGCATTGTAAATATAATTTTTGCTAGCATTTGAATAATTTTTTATTTTATTACCTTTTCACATGATAAAATAGAGAGTTAAAACCATTTCCATTTGTCTCCCAATCTTGTTAAGCAATTTGCACACTAACTCTGAAATAAGCATTGATGATTATTGGTTAAAAAATTTGAAGAATAAGAAAAAAAGTTCCAAG
>VMDO01024071.1:0-30402 GCA_007922755.1 Pedetes capensis
TTTAAATAGTAATAATTTGCATTTTAATTTTTCTTTCATCAAAAACTTATATTTAACATTGGCTTAATATTCCTAAATACATACATTTTTAATTTTGCTATCCTTTTAATATTTATTTCTACTTTTATGGTACTGCAATCTGAGAACATGACTTGTATTATTTCTGCTTTGGAGAAAATCTTGTTTTAAGGAGTGTGTGTGTGTGTGTGTGTGTGTGTGTGTGTGTGTGTAAGTAAGTGGTTTAACTCATGGTCAACTTTTGTGGAAATTTCATGTGGGTTTGGAAAGAATGCTCATTTTTTCTCTCTCTCATCAAGCTTATTATTACAGCATTTGAATTCTCTGTGTCTTTAAGGTTTTGCTTAATTAATGAGCGAGTTAAGCAAATATTCCCCTTTGATAGTGAATTTGCAGATTCCCCTGGAATTTCTATTGCTTTTGCTTTTCACGTTGTAACTGTAAAGGTTTTTGTTTGCTGTATCTTTTAGTAGTTTGGACCTTTCATCAATATGAAATACTTCTCTTTTAATGTCTTTTCCCTTGGCTTTTATTTGTGTGATTATCAACACAAATTTTATTTTGTTTACAATTTCCTTAGACTATCTTCTTTATTCCTTTAAACATTTCTACCCAAGAGACATCATACAAGCTAATAGGTAGGGTTCAAAGCTCATCTTTGTCATTACGTGGCTCTGAAGACTTAAGCAAGTAACTTGACTTCTTTGTGCTTCAGTTTCTCATCTCCAAAGTGAGAATTGGGCTGGGATTTAGCTCAGTGGGTAGAGCTCTGTGCTGCAGTCTCTGAGGCCCAGAGTTCAATTCCCAGCACTGCAAAAATGGGAGAAGGACCTGGCAATCCACTCCCAAGGAAATCCCGAAGCACTCAGCCATTGAAAACCCTATGAGGGTCGCTATGAGTCGGATACCGACTCGACGGCACCTAACAATAACAACAACAACAACATACATACACATATATGTATATATAATATATATAGAAAAAAGTAGAACTCTCTCTCATTATAGATTACATGATAATATCTACAAATTTCTAACCAATCTGTCAAAAAATGATTAGAATTAATAAGTTGAACAAGGTTTTAGGATACAAGATTCATATACAAAAATCAATTGTATTTGATATACTTGCAAATAAAATTAAGAAAATATTTCACTTATATTTAAAATTGGCTTAATATTCCTAAATGCATGCATTTTTAATTTCGCTATCTTTTAATATTTATTTTTACTTTTATGGTATTGCAATCCGAGAACATGACTTGTATTATTTCTGCTTTGGAGAAAATCTTGTTTTAAGGAGTGTGTGTGTGTGTGTGTGTGTGTGTGTGTGTGTGTGTGTGTAAGTGGCTTAACTCATGGTCAACTTTTGTGGAAATTTCATGTGGGTTTGGAAAGAATGCCCATTCTTTTTCTCTCTCTCATCAAGCTTATTATTACAGCATTTGAATTCTCTGTGTCTTTAAGGTTTTGCTTAATTAATGAGCGAGTTAAGCAAATATTCCCCTTTGATATCAAAAGAATAAAACTACTGAGGAATAAATTAAACAGAAAAGTACAAAACTTGCATTCTAAACTATACAACATTGCTGAAAAAGAGACAGTGGAATTATTTTCCTTTTAATTGAATTGTAAATGCTATTTGTATATTCTGAAGAGAAGTATTCTATCAGATATATACCTGCAAATATTTTCCCCTAATCCATGGCTTGTCTTTTCATTTTCTTAATGGTGCCCAAAACATTTTTTCATTTTGATAAAGCCAAATTTATCATTTTTCTTTAATAAGTAGATCTTTTGATATCATATCTGAGAAATCTCTTCTAACTCAAAGTCATGAATATATTCTCTTAATCATTCTTCTGAAAATGTTATAGTTTTTAGTCATTACATTTACATCCATGATTCATTTTGTGTTAATTTTATTTATGGTGGGGGTAACCATCTAAAATAATCTTTTTGCATATAGAGATCCAATTGTCATAGTACTGTATGCTAAAGAAAACCTATTTATTACCCATTGACTTGCCTTGACACATTTCTGAAATATCAATTAACTATAAATATAAGTGTTTATTTTAGGGTGCTTATTTCTGTCATTTTGTCTATCATTTTGCTTGTACTTTATACTTTCTTGGTTACAGTAGTTTTATAGTAAGTTTGGAATTAGAAATTATAAAGCATCTAATTTTAGTCCTCTTTTTCAAGATCCTTCTGGTTATGGTGAGTCATTTGTATTTCCATAAAAATTTTAGGATAGACCTGACAATTTTTGCAAAAGAAAGATAAAAAACAAAATCTAGGCAGCTGAAATTTTGATAGAAATTGCATTGAACCTATAGATTTAATGAAGGATTGATGTTAATTCTTTAAAAGTTTGGGTGAAATTACCTAGTGAAGCCATCTGGTCTTGTACTTCTATTTATGGGGAAAATTACAATTATTAATTCAATCTCTCTAGTTCTTAAAATCTATTCAAATTTTCTCTTCTTGAGGTTTTCTTGTTCTTGTTTTGTTTTGCTTTTTGAGACAGGATCTTGCTATGTAGCCCAGGCTGGCTTTGAACTTGGGGTCCTCCTGCCTCAGCCTCCCCTGTGCCAGGATTGCAGGCATGTACCACCCTGCCTGTTTCTTCTTGAGTCATTTTTGAACCTGGGACAGTGCTTCTAAATTTGTTATATGTTTGGATAATCTCCAGAATCTTTAAATGGTTGTTTATTCTAATTTTTCCAATTTTATTGTTTCTTTTTTGATAAAAATATTTTTCAAGCTTCTTCCTCAGCCATTTCTGAAGTCCCCTCTCCTCCTCTCCCAACCATTTACATTTATTGCAATTGTTGTTGTTGTTGTTAGGTGCCGTCGAGTCGGTATCCGACTCATAGCAACCCTACATACAACAGGCGAAACACTATTCTCTGCTGTTCATAGGGTTTTCAATGGCAGATTGATTTTTGGGAGGGGGTTGCCAGGTCCTTCTCCCAAGCCTACAGCTTCTGGTGTTCCCAGGCCGTCTCCCATCCAGGTACTAACCAGGCCCAACCCTGCTTAGCTTCTGAGATTTGATGGGATCCGATGCCACAGGGCTATAGCTGCAGGCTTATTGCAATTACTTACACAAAAATAATAAATTTATTCCTGCCATTTAATTTTAGTTTTCTATTTATCACATTTTCATATTCTCTTCCCCTAGTGAACCATTTTGTGGATCAATTGTATTTTATTTGATCTTTTCCTTCTTAATGATTTGAGAATTTATATAATTCTTCTCATCTTCTATTGCTGTGGGCTCTCCAACCCTGTTAGGAACCGTAATGCACAGCAGGACGTGAGGGGCGGGTGAGCACCATGAACTTCATCTATGATTACGCAATAAATGTACTGCATGTGAATCTCCCCCCACCTCCTGTCTATGGGAGAATTGTCTTTTATGAAACCAGTCCCAGGTGCCAAAAGGTTGGGGACCACTGTTCTAGTGATTACTTTCATGTTTAAACAAATACATTTAAACATTTGTCTATCAGTGTCTAAAATCAATGTTTCCAAGAACATTGGAAGATTTCCAAAAATCCTCTTTCCAAGAACATAATATTAACATATTTGCTTTCTCTAGTTCCTCTGTGGTCTCCCTTTTCACCCCACCTCCCTTGTTGAGATCATATGACAGTTTATCTTTAATTTTCATTATTTTTTTAGTATTCCTTTCAGACAGCTATGGATTTTGATGATTTCTTTGTCACCATTCTTTCTTCACTGCATCTCCAGCACTCACTGACATGATCATTTTCCTTTATCATCCGTGATAAACAAATCCTGGCCTAATTCTCCCTTTTAAATATCTCACTATCTGGCCATCATTCCCTGTCTTCCAATCTCACTACTCTGGTTTTCTCATGCCAGAAAAGACTGGACAACAGTCAAATCAAATTAAATTCATTAATTAAAACTTCCAGATCTTTGAGTTTATGTTTTATCATCATCCTTCACTGTCTATTCCCCTCTGTACTTCCTTTAGGTTGCACTGAGAGCACTGTGTAATTAATCCCTTATAAACAACCTTTCCTTCTCTCTCTCTCCTCCACTGTTCTTCCTGCCCCATTGTCCATGATTTCTTAGATCATTTGTTGGCTTGCTGCTCCTATTCCAGATATCTAAATGCTACATGCTCCAGACTCCTTCCTTGGTCCTCTTCTCTATTCAGATTCTATTGGTGATCTCCTCTGGTCTCATGAGTATAAAGAAAATATCTGTGTTGATGACTATTAGATTTTAATCAGCAGATCAGATATTTACTCTGAGTTTTAGACTCATGTATTTAAACTGCTGCTCAACATCTTCACTTGCCTGTCTATTAGGCATCTCAAACTTTATATGTGTAAAGAGAATGACTAGCTATCACATCCTCCCACCTTATCCCCAACAAGTCATCCCCATAGTACTAGATGTTGCCACCATCTATTGCCATTCATGGTGTCCAAAACATGGTTAGTTCCAGCTTTTCTCTTTCTCTCATATCTCACATTCAATCTATTGGCAGGTCCTATTGGTTTTACCTCACATCCATATGTCAAATCTGTCTACTTTCTTTATAACTATACTAACTTTATTTTAGCCCAATTTATCTTCATCTCTCCCCTGGACAACATTAATAGCCTCCAGCCTCCTTAGTGGTCTTACTGCATCCATTTTTGCCCTCTTAACAGTCAGAATAAAATGCATTTTGACTCACAGAAACCACCACATATTCACAATCTAACATAAAAATATTATTGACACAGTTGAAGTCTCCACAAAAACTTCCCTGATTATCTCTTGCTCCCCTCTAGAGCTTAATCCCATCTTTCATTTGGTGGTTATTATTCCCACACGTATCTTTTTATCTTTACACTTGAAATATATATGTCCCTAAGCAATGCATAATTTTATTTTCTGTGCTTTAAAACTCTGTTTATGCACCATATACCCAGAAAAAAAGAATATAGTTTGCTTTAGAAGATAGTGCCCTGACTTGCCAGGACTCAGAATTGCCAAGCTTGGGTCACTGTGTCAATTTTCCTCTCATCTCTTAATGACCTTTGTAACATTCTTAAGTAGCTGGGATTCCTTCTTCCTGTGATTTCACTGACCTTCAGCTTTCTGGATATGAATTTGTAAATTTCATCCATTGCACAGGGCCTTTTGGCTCTCACTGTATGTATTGACCCACCCTCTGGCCTCTCCTGATTTTTTCCTTTGTTCCCACTTCTCACATTATGTGAAACCATGTGTGTATTTCTATAAGTTGCTGCATTTTTTCCCCTTATAATTGGGAAGGGCAGAGGTAAATAAATAAATAAATTTGACATTTCCCAGAGGAAGAAGGAGAGTTTCATATGGTTGTGGTGGTATAAACATTTTTGCTTTCAGGATTTTGTGCTACAACTGACCAGGTCACCTTGTACTGTCACAGAGACTAATCTGATGTTTTAAAAACATTTTAGGATGAATTGTCTCATTCAAAACCATGTTTTCAAGGACCATGAATCATAAACCAGCTGCTCAAACACCTTATCACCCAGTGTCATTGTAAAGACATCTCAAGCTTCCATTTGCATTGGAGTAGGGAGGTGAAATAAGGATGTAGGAAGTTGCTCTTAGATCCATATGATGTAACATTTTGAAATCACCTCTCTAAAACCTTCTGTATTGTCAAATGCCCCATACTTTGGTTTTCAAGGAAAGGCAGGCACCATGGTAGGTTATATATCAGAAGAAGGTAAATCTGTGGGATGGCAGGGAATATAGCAATGGTCTTTGGATATGACAGTGGCCATTATGGGAGAGGAAAACTAGATTATTCTTTCCTGTGTAGCCCCAAGGAGGAGAACTAAGCCAGAAGGTTTAGTTTAGTAACAGAAAGGAACTTTCTCATGGCCAGATCTGCCAAAGATGGAATGCTTGAGCTGAACTGGGTACCTTGCAATTCCTTTCATCACTGTCCTTCGGGATGTTCCTCTGGTTCTACTTCCCAGAACATTCTACCTGAAGGCTTTCTCTGGCTGCAAGCATATGCACAGCCCATGCACAGAGGCAGCCAGAAGTGCTGGGAAGTTAGTGCCTTCCAGAAGCTCATAACCAAAAATGCTCAGAAGCTGGTGCAAAAACATCCTGTCTTCCTTGTGCCTCTGATCAGGTAAACCTCCAGCACGGTCTGCACACTCTTCTAGAGGTCCCCGCTGGGACTGAGCCCTAGAAGCCCACAGTAGTAACCCACTTCTCAATCACCTTGCAGTGGTCACTGTCTCTCCCTTGTCTTATTTACTCACTCCCTTACTTGGGATCCAGGGTCACTCCCAGGAAAACTCCTGTCCCTGAGCCCACCTTTAGGAAGACCTGACTGCACTCTTGTGAATATGTCATTTTTTGGTATCTTGCTCTCACCTCTTTGGGAGAAGGCCATGGTAGCCCATTTCTTATGAACAGCAGAGAAACACTGACATAGTGCTGGGCATAGTGTGGTGTCAGGAGGTGTCTCCTCTGTCGTACATAGGGTTGCTATGAGTTGGACCCGACTTGACAACACCTAACAACAACTCACCTCTTAGGGGAAATTGGCACCATGGTATGGGAAATATGTTAATAGTTTGCTTCTGTAGAGAGGAAGTTTCGTAAAATTAATTAAGCTGGTATCCATCCCTAGCACATCTATTATGATGAGGCTCTGAGATGGCTACTATCAGATTCTCCTCTCCTGGAGCAGATAGCCCTCCAAACATCACACCCAAGAAATTGCCATAAGATGTTATCAGGTCCTTAAAAGGTAGGGCATGGGGTGCAAGCACTACTGAGGAGGGAGGAGTAATTCTGATCAGCAGGTAAGGAGGGACCATGGACATGTGACACTTGAGCTGGTTCAATGGGTATCGAGGCAGGGAAAATAGAAAAAAAAATCTCTACCAGAAGGGAAGGCTATTTGCATTTGTCTGCTGCCAGACTGATCATATATGTTAGAAATAATTTAAATAAATGAGCAAAACAGACTAAATAAGAAAAAAGCCAGGAGAAGAAAACAAATAACACAAATAAACAAACAAATAAATAAAAATCATCCTAAAATAACTGAAATAGTGCTAAGGAGTGAAGATGTAAGTTTATGAGTAGAATTTAACACCAAACATTAAGATTCAAAAAAATTATTATATATAATTTGCAAGTTATGCCACATAATTTATTGGTGTATTAGGCCTTGAGACCAGTAAAAAAATGAGAAGATTAAGGTCAGTTATGTCCTCTGGTTGGCAAAAATTAAGTCTCCACCAACTGTGAAATATGAAGACACCATTCACTGATAAAAAGTTTACAGATTTGATGGATATTTTATTGCACACAAATTAATAGAAGATATCAAATTCTGAAAGGGCTTAATAACCTTGTGAAGACATTATAATGATGTTGACATTGGTAGGAAGGACTGGTGACTTCTCAAAGACAATCTCATTGTCCTTATTTGGTTTGGATTTTTCCCTACGGTGAGAGGTGTGATGGAGCCCTTCATGCAAATGAAGTGTGCTAAAAGCTGAGAAGGTTTGAAGACTTCTGTCTGACTGTTATAACTCACTTAGGCTATCATCCCCTTATTTGAATGAATCAATGGAAAGAATGAGAAAAGACTGATCTATTCTGGTATCTGAAGTGTTAACCATGGGCAGTATGCCCAAGAAGTGAATAGATGTGAGTAAACACAGACATCTGAGATGCTGGTGACTGACTTACTGCTTACATAGTCCATTCTGACTTTCATATTTATTGTTTAATATGTCCCTTATCCTTCAATAGTCCAGAATTCTGGGAGTCCTATTTGAAAGGCAATATTTTATAGTAAATATTAATACTCATGGATTTAAATTCCATATTGTAACCCACTTTTCACCCTTTGCACATACATTTCTGGTGATTATGGCTTCCCATTTGGTCAGCAACAGTTGGGGTAATGCATAAAATACTCGAGCACCTTACCTCTGTAGCATTGTGTATCTTTCCTTGGGATGCCTATGTAGCCATTGTAATGGCAGCAAGCCAAGAAGTACGAGACAGCAAGCATTCCATGGAGAAACCCTTGACCATTAGGGACAAAGTATAGCTTTCTCTCCTCCCCTTCACTTTTCCCAGAACCCCTCTCCTATTCCTTGAGATTATTTCCCAAAATGTCTAAGAGGCCTGTAAGCCTGGTCCCACCTCTGCTTTTGATGGTAAACTAACTTCAAATATATACCAATTAGTTTTATTTTGGGCAAGTTACTCACCGAGAGTCTGTTTTCAATGAAATAAAAGAATCAGGCTTGTTCATTCCTTCCAGCTTTGTTGTTGTTGTTGTTAGGTGCCATCGAGTCGGTATCCAACTCATAGCGACCTTCACAGGGTTTTCAATGCCTGACCATTTCGGGATGGCCTTGGGAGTGGATTGCCAGGACCTTCTCCCATTCTTGCGGTGCTGGGAATTGAACTCGGGACCTCAGAGACTGCAGCGCAGCACTCTACCAACTGAGCTAAATCCCAGCCCGCAGTCAGCCATTGGAAACCCTATAAGGGTCATACTGACTTCCAGCTTTAGGAGTCTGTAAAATAGAGGAAAATTGCCAAGATTTATAAGAAATTTCATCTTCTTCAGTAATTCCTTTACCAACACACCAGTGATTTAACTATAATTCAGATAAGGCTTCCATGGTTTTAAAACTTCTGTTTCTCCTTGTGGGGATGTGACAATTCTATTTTATAGCTTTTGTTATCTCTCTAGCTCTTCAGACCTTACCCCAAATGAGAAAGAAATAAAGCTATCGGGGAGCACAGCAATGCCCATGGCCGTAGGTTTTCCTTCTTTACTGCTTTTCTTCTCTTGCTAATTACTGTTCCCCAGTGGAAACTTGAGGTAAGGTTTGGTCTGGAATGATGATGACATTGCTGAGCCTAATGGTTATGAAGGGAATGGTCAGAGATGATGAGATATCAATGAACACTGGTTTTGATTAGAATATTACTGAGTCTAATGGGTATGAAGGGCAGGGACAGAGATGGTGTGCTATCAATAAACATTGGTTTTGATTAGATGGAATGATGAAGGAATGAAGAGAGTCAAGTACCTATGCATTCAGGAATATCACCAAGTGTTAAGACCCAAAACCTTGTATTGAACACATTAAAAGAAAAAAAGAAAGATTCTTACTCAGTTACAAACTTTAAGGCAGGTTAAGGTTGAGTCTAAATATTTAGTACTAAGATTGATGACAGCATGATAGCAGAATTGGATTTTCCAGTACTTGCCCTCTTTCAGAAACATCAATTGAACAATTATCCATGCCTCAAAATACCTTCACAGGAGATAATCCAAATGAGAGATTCCAACACCTGGATATAGCACAGAAATGAGAGAAGATACATTGAAGAGGGTAGAAAGTATAGTTTTACACTACCTGCATTACCCCATCCCAAGGCAAGGGATCACAGAGAAAAATAACCTCTGCATGAGAGAAGGAGAGTGAAGTAAGCACTTGAGTTTGCTGCAGACCCCAGCATCACACTCACCATAGTGAAACCCAATGCCAGGCCCCCAAAGCTCCAGGTTCTGACATGGTACTCAGAGACAAACTCCCAGGTATTCCCAAATGTCTGGCTTGGCCCTACAGGCTCAGACTTCAGGCTTACTATTGCCAGGCTTGTCCCCATGGTCCCAGGTTCCAGCCCTATCCCAGCATAAGCTTGGCACCCACAGATCCCATTCAGGCTGGCCTTTTCAGTCACCAGGCTATGATATAAACCATTTAAAAGAACAAAGCAGAATTTCTGGAGCCAAGGAACACCATGACTCAACTGGAAATTTTCATAGAGAGTTTCATAGTAGACTCATTCAAACAGATGAATGAATCAATGAACTTAAAAGCACATCATTTGAAACCATCTATCAGAGGAACAAAAAGAATGAAAAGAGAGGAAGAATGAAAAAGAATCCATGAGATTTAAGTGAATCATCAAGTGAACCAATATACTTTTTTCTTATTGGAGTTTCAGAAGGAGCAGAGAAAGAGAAAGAGGAAGAATTTGTATTTAAGGAAATCATGGCAAAAAAACTTCCCAAAGTGGGGAAGGAAGTAAACTTCCAGATCTATGAATCCCAAATGCCCCCAAATATATTAAATACTCATTGTCACACATTCTAATCCAATTTTCAAAAGTCAAAAACAAAGAGAATTTTGAAAGTAGCAAGGGAAAAGCAACACAAGAGAATCCCTATAAGACTTAAGTGGGTTCTTCAGCAGAAATCCTTTAAGCCAGGAGAGAGCAGCATGATCTATCCAAAGTCTTTCCTTAAGAAATGAAAGAGAGATATGACCCTGCCCAGACAAATAAAAGTTGTAGGTGTTTATCACCATTAGACTTGTCTTAGAAAGAATCCTAAAAGGGGTTCTTGAAATAATTGAAAACATGCAAGCATATGAAAGTATAAAACTATAAAAGCCAGAATAATAATGTAAAAGCTGTACATAAGTCACTTTTAACACTAGTATAGAAGTTAAAAGACAAAAGAATTAAAAATAATTATAGCCATAATAATTTGTTAATGGATATATGATATATAAAATATGTAACTTGTGATATTACTAACTTAAAATGTAGGGGGAAGAGAAGATAACTTGTAGAAGTCAAAATTAAGTTGTTGTCAGCTAACAACAAACAATAAAATAGACTATAGTTATAACTATAAAATGTTTTCTGTAAGCTTCACGCTAACCACAAGAAAAAACTTGAAGAAGATCAAAAAGAAATACAAGATCAAAAGAAATATCAAAACATACCATTACAAAAAATCAAATTACAAGGGAAGAAAGCAAGAGAGAAAGAATGGAACAAAGAAACTACAAAATAGAAAAAAAATTAAAAATGGCAGTAGTAAGCTGGATGTGATAGCACACACCTGTAATCCCAGCACTTGGGAGGGAGAGGAAGGAGGATTGCCACAAATTCTAGGCCAGCTTGGTCTACATAGCAAGTTTCAGACCAACCAGGGCAATATAGGGTGACTCTATCTTAAAAAAAAAAAAAAAAAAAAAAAAAAAAAAAAAAAAAAAAAAAAAAAAAAAAAAAAAAAAAAAAAAAAAAAAAAAAAAAAAAAAAAAAAAAAAAAAAGAAAGAAAAAGAAAGAAAGAAAAAAGAAATCTTTAAATGGCAGTAGTAAATTGTTACCTATCAGTAATTACTTTAAATGTAAATGGATTAAATTCTCTAATCAAAAGACATAGAGTAGCTGAAAGGATTAAACAAACTAAGATCAAGCTATATACTGCTTTGAAGACATCCACTTTAGCTGTAAAGACACACATAGGCTGAAATCAAAGGGATGGAAAAAGATGTTCCATGCAAATACTAACCAAAACTGATATGGGAATATTTATATCTGACAAAAGTTAAAAACTATCCCAAGAGACAAAGGTTATATACAGTGGTGCTTTGGCACTCAACCACAATCTGTTCTGAAAGACTTGCTGAGTGCCTATCAGTTTGAGTGCTG
The DNA here is from genome assembly GCA_007922755.1 of Pedetes capensis. Taxonomy (NCBI): domain Eukaryota; kingdom Metazoa; phylum Chordata; class Mammalia; order Rodentia; family Pedetidae; genus Pedetes; species Pedetes capensis. Next base: position 11,555 of record VMDO01024071.1, read on the forward strand.
AGCACTTTTTTCCCATAAGAAATAAAGTAAGTGCATTTATTGGTTTTGACATCATACTGAATGGCTAACTTAGACACATACATACCACTCACATACTTAGCAATACGTTCTTTTTTTAAGTTCAATTGTGGTTTTTACTGTTTTCCTTTTTCCTTCACTTGTAGTGCTAGAAAATTTCTTGGGTGTCATGATGACCATCATGATGAACCATCATGAGCTCATGAACACAGCAGCACATATTTATTTCTTGAAATCAGCTTACAAAGTGACATTTTCCCCTTTGTTTCACTTGGGTCTCCCATGTAAGTGTGATGTCTTATATAGGTTTTAGGATGGTGGCTGAATACCAAGCATGTAACTGAGTACCAAACCAGAGTTCTCAAAAATTGGTCAAGGACTGAAATGTCAAGCATGAATCAGTTCAAGTGCTGAGGTACGGTAGTGGTAAAGGGATAAATTCATCAGGAGATGTAACACTTGTAAGTACTTAGGCTCCCAACATTGGAGCCCCTAAATAAATAAAGCAAATGTTAACCAAACTGAAGGGAGAAATAGGCAACAATACCATAACAGTGGTGGACTTCAATAGGCCACTTCCAAAAATGGATAGATTATCCAGAAAGAAGATCAATAAGGAAAGAGTGAGCCAGATGAGATTGTGCGTGCCTGAAATCCTACCACTGGGGAGGTGAAGGCAGGAGGATTGCAAGTTTGAGGTCAGCTTGGTCAATGTAGTTGCTCTAGGCCAGCCTGGGCTACATAGCCAGACTGTCTTTAAAAAACAAAAACCAATCAAATAGAAAGAAACAGTGGATGTGAGTAACAGAAACAATTTTAAAAAGACTACAGACCAAATGGACCTAAAAATATATGAGTTATATGGAACATTCCATCAAAGAGCAGCAGAATATACAATTTTTTTTAGCATATGTGGGAAGTTCTCTGGAATAGATCATTATGTTAGGCCACAGAACAATTCTTATAAAATTCAAGAATATTGAAACCATATCAAATATCTTTTCTAAACAAATTGATTTGAAACTAGAAATTAAAAACAGGATGAAAATTGGAAAATTCACACGTATGTGAAACTTAAATGACATTCTTGAACAACCACTAAGTCAAAGAGGAAATTGAAAGGGAAATTTAAAATATGTCTCCAGACTAATGAAATTAGAATATAACATATGAAAATTTATGGGATAAAAAAACAGATCTATGAGGAATATTATAGCAATAAATACCTGCATTAAGAAGGAAGAAATATTCAAATAAACAACCTAACTTTACCCCTTTAAGAACCAGGAAAAGAAGAAACTAAACCCAGAATCAATAACAGGAAATATAAAAAAAAAAAGATCAAAGAAGAAATAAACAACAAAGACCAAGAAATAAATAAAATGGAGGCTAGAAAAACAAGAAAATCAATGAGTTAAGTTTTTGAAAAGATAAAACTGACAAACCTTTAGCTAGACTAAGAAATGTTGTTGTTAGGTGCTGTTGAGTCAAATGTGACTCATAGCACCCCTCATAGGGTTATCAATGGTTGATTACTTAGGGATTGCTTTTGGAGTGGATTATCATGTCCTTCTCCTGTTTTTGTGGTGCCAGATCCTCAGAGAATGCAGAGTAGCACTTGACCAACTGAGCTAACCCCAGTCCAGACTAAGAAATAGAAAGACTCAAATAAATAAAATCAGAAATGAAAGAGGAGTCATCATAACAGATGCCTCAGAAATAAAAAGAATCACAAGGGACTATTATGGACAATTGCATATCAAAAATCATATAGTCTAGGATAAATGGATAGATTCCTAGAAACACATAACCTACCAAGATTGAATCATGAAGAAATAGAGAATTGGAACAGAACAGTAATCATAAAGAAAATTGAATCAGAAATCAAAACCATCCAAGAAAACAAAGCTCAGGACTCAATGGCTTTATTGGTAAATTCTATTAAGCATTTAAAGAATCAATGCTAATCCTTTTAAAAAATTGAAGTGGAGCAAACACTTCTAAACTCATTTTACAAAGCCAGCACTACCCTGCTGCCAAAGGTAGACAAAGATGTCACAAGAAAAGGAAATTACAGGCCAATATCCCTGATAAACATGGATGTAAAAATCTCAGCAAAATACTAGCAAACCAAGGTCAACAGCACAAGGATCATGCATCATGATCAAATGAGTTTTGTTTCTAGGATGCAAGGCTGTTTCAATATGTGAAATCAAACAATATGATATACTACTTTAACATAATGAACAATGAATTTATATAGTCATGTCAATAGATGCAGAAAAACCATTTAACAAAATTCAACCACATTCCATGATAAAAATTATCAATAAATTGTGTATAGAATGTACTTCAGCATAATAAAAGCCATATATGATAAACTTGGAAGTAACATTGTACTTAATGGTGGAAGGCTGAAAACTTTTCCCATAAGATCAGAAACAGATAAAGATGGTCACTCTCATGATTTCTAATTAATATACCACTGGAAAGCCTGGACAAAGGAATTGAAGGGTGGGAGACAGGAAGAGAAAAAGGCATCCAAATTGGAAATAAAACAGTAAAACTATCTTTGCACATGATATGTTCATATATATGTGTGTGTATAAAACTCTAAAGACTGTACAAAAAATTCAGTAAAATTTAAGGATCCAGAATCAACAAAAATCAGTTGTACTTCTATACACTAACAATAAACTGTCCCCCCCCCAAAAAAAGAAAGAAAACAGTCATGTTTACAAAATCATCAAAAAAATACTTAAGAATAAACTTAACAAAAGATGTGAAAAATAGGTATATGGAAAGTTATAAGACATTAATGAAAGAAATTTAAGAAGACAGAAAAATATTACATGTTCATGGATTGGTAGTATTAATATTGTTTAAAAACCTCCATATTATGCAAATGTATATATTCCATGCAATTCCTATCAGAATTATAGTGATATTTTTCATAGAAATAGAAAACTCAATCCTAAAATTTGTATGGAACCCCAAAGTATCCCAAGTATCCCAAGCACTCTTTAGCAAAAACAAAAACAAAAACAAAGTGGAGACATTGTTCTATCTGGCTTGAAAATATGCTACAAAGTCATAGAACTCAAAACAGCATGGCACTGTCATAAAACCAGACACACAGGCCAGTGTAAGAGAACAGAGAGCCCAGAAATAAATCCATTTATTTATAGTTACTATGGTTCCCCCCCTCCCCAAACTCATGCAAAAATCTAATCCCTAGAGTCATATGTTAATGGTATCAAGAGGATGGAAATTTGATCTGATTGTAGTGTTTAGAGGTGAGGCCTTTGAGAAGTGATTAGAATTCAGGATTAGACAAGGGTGTTAGGCTGGAGGCCCCATGATCCTTTTGTAGCTTTATAACAAGAGGGAGAGAGACCACACACACACACACACACACACACACTCACACCCTATTTCTTGTCATGTGACCCTCTGTGCTATCTTGGGGATCTGTCAGTAAGAAGGTCATTACCAGATGAAGTCCCAAAAATTTACACCTCTACAAACACTGCCTCAGATATTTTTAAAATTTTGTTGTTAGGTGCCACTGAGTAGAGTCCAACTCATAGCAACTCTATGTACAGCAGAAAGGGTACAACACCCCCTGACACTGTACCATGAACATGATGTTTTTTATGCTTAAGCCCATTGTTGCAGCCATTGTGTCAAACCATCTAATTGAGAGTTTTCCTTTTTTCACTGACTCACTACTCTCCCTAACATCATGTCCTCCTCTAGGGGTTGGTCCCTCCTGACAAGATGTCCAAAATACATAAGACACAGTCTAGCCATCATTGCTTCCAAGGACCACTCTGGTTGCACTTCCTCTAGGAAAAATGTGTTGGTTTTCTTTGTAGTGCATCATATATTCAATATTCACCTCTGGCACCATAATTCAAAAGCATCAATTCACTTATCTCCCTTAATCACTGTCCAGTTTTCACAAGCATCTGATACAACTGAAAATACCATGTTATGAGTCAGGCGCACCTTCATCTTCAATGTGATATCTTTACTTTTGAATACTTTAAAGAGGTCTTTTGGAACAACTTTTCCCATTGCAATGCAATTTTTGGTTTCTTGATTGCTGCTGTTAATTGTAGAACCAAGTAAAGCAAAATCTTGAACTGCCTCAATCTTTTCTCCATTTATCATGAAACTGTTTACTGACCCAGTTGTAAGGGATTTGTTTTGTTGATGTTGAGACACAATCCATACCGAAGGCTGAGTTCTTTGATATTCTTCAATAAATTCTTCAAATCCTCTTCATTTTCCGCAAGTAAAGTTGTGTCATCTTTATCACACAGGTTGTTAATGAGTCTTCCTCCAATCTTTATGCCATGATCTTCTTCATAAAGTCCAGCTTCTTGAATTATTTGCTCAGTTATAGAGAATGAAGTGGGATGGTGAAAGGATACAGCACTGAAGCACACCTTTCTTGAGTTTAAACCAAGCAGTGTTTCCTTGTTCTATTTGAACAACTGCCTCCTGGTCCATGTACAGATTCCTCATGAGTATAATTAAGTGCTCTAGTATACCCATTCTTCATAATGTTATAATTTATTGTGATTCACACAGTCAAATGCCTTTGCATAGTCAGTTACACATAGACAGACATCTTTCTGGTATTCTCTCCTTTTGGCTAATATCCATCTGATGTCAGCAGTGATGTCCCTGGTTCCACACTCTCTTTTGAGTCTGGCTTGAGTTTTCGCAGTTCCCTGTCAATATACTGCTGCAGTCACTTTTGAATGATCTTAACAAAATTTTACTTGTGTATAATAGTAATGATATTGTTTGATAATTTCCACTTTCAGTTGGGTCTCCTTTCTTCGGAATAGGGGAAAATATGAATCACTTCTAGTCAGTTTGCTAGGTAATTGTTTTCCAAACCTCTTGGCATAGACAAGTGAGCACCTCCAGTGTTACATCTGTTTGTTGAAAGATCTAAATTGATATTCCATCAATTCCTGGAGCCTCGTATTTTGCCAATACCTTCAAGGCAGCTTCCACTTCTTCCTTCAGTATCACTGATTCCTGATCATATGCTGCTCTTGAAATGGTTGGTCATCCACCAATTCTTTTTGATATAATGATTCTATGTATTCCTTCTATCTTCTTTTGATATTTCCTGCACAATTTAGCATTTTCCCTGTAGAATCCTTCACTATTGCCACTGAAGGCTTGAAGTTTTCTTTAATTCTTTAAGTGTGTTCCTCCTTTTTTTCTATCTCTAGCTCTTTGCACATGTGATTAAAATATTTGATTTTGTCTTCTTGAGCTGCCCTTTGGAATGTTTTGCTTAGTTCTTTGGCTTTGCCATGTCTTCCTTTTACTTTAGCCACTTGACATTCAAGGGCAAGTTTCAGAGTCTCTTTAGATATATAACTTAGTCTTTTTTTCCTGTCATTTTAGTAATCTTTTGCTTTCATCATGAACAATGTCTTTGATATCATACCACAATTTGTCTGGTCTTTGATCATTAGTGTCTAATGCATTGAGTCTGTTTTTCAGATAGTCTCTGAACTCAGGTGGGATATACTCAAGGTCATACCTTGGCCCTTGTACAATTGTTCTAATTTTCTCCAGTTTCAGTTTGAACCTACATATCAGCAGTTGATGGTCTGAACCACATTTAGCACCTGGTTTTGTTCTGACTTCAAATATTGAGGTTTCCCACCATCTCTTCCCAAAAATGTAGCCAATTTCTTTCCTGTTTTTCCATCTGGTGAATTCCATCTGTATAGTCACTATTTATGTTGGTGAAAAAGCATATTTGCAATAAAAAAAGTCATTGATCTGACAGATTCCATAATGTGATCTCCAGTATTCTGTTACCAAGATCATATTTTCCAACTATTCAGCCTTCTTCTTTATTTACAACTTTTGCATTCCAGTCACCAGTAATTACCAGTGCATGTTGCCTGCATATTCGATCAATTTTAGACTTTAGAAGCTGGTAATAATCTTCTATTCCTGCATTTGTGGCCTTAGTGGTTGGTGCATAAATTTGAATAACAGTCATATTAACTGGCTTCCCTTGTAGGCATATAGATACTATTCTGTTGGTGACAGCATTGTACTTCAGGGCAGATCTTAAGATGACTTTTTTGATGATGAACGCAACCCTATCTCTGTTTAAGTTGCCATTCCTGGCAGAGCAGACCATATGATTATCTCACTCAAAATGACCCAAACCAGTCCATGTTAGTTCACTGATGCCTACAAGGTCAATGTTTATGCATTCCGTTTCACTTTTGGTGATTTCCAATTTTCAAAGATTCATACTACATACATTCCACATTCTGGTTACTAATGGGAGTGTACAGTTGTCTCTCCTCATTTTGAGTTGTACTATATCAGCAGCTGGAGGTCCCAGGGGCTTTACTCCATTCCCATCATTAAGGTCAACTCTACTTTGAGGTGGTAACTCTTGCCCATTCATCTTTTGAATGCCTTCCACCCTGGGGTGCTCATTTTCTGGCACTATATATGACAGTGCTGCTCTGCTAGCCGTAGGATTTTCAGTGGCCAATTGTTTCAGAAGTGGGTTGCCTGGTCCTTCTTCTTAGTCTATCTTAGCCTGGAAGCTTTGGTCACTCTCAGCCTAGGGTACATAGCAAGACCCTATCTCAAAGTAAGTAAGTAAGTAAATAAATGAATAAAGCCATTTCTTTAAAAAGTTAATGCTAATAAAGCATGCATGCTGATGCTTAAATATTATCTGTTCCTGAACTGAGCAGCAGAAGTTTGGAGGAACGCAGACTGGCGCCAGGAATTGAGTTATTTATACAAAGATGGTGGAGGACAGTCTCACCATGACAGGACATTGGGAAGAATTTCCAGATTCTAGGGAGCCTGGGTCTAGGGTGATGATTTCCTGCACTAAGGCATCCTTGCAGGAGTTTGTGTGTGGGGCTCGAGGGTGGTAAAAATGCCAAGCAGTGGAGATTTCCATGAGGTTCTTTGTCCTTATTTACAAATGAAGGCACTTCTTTCCACCCATGGTACCAACACAAATGGCTGCAATCACCTTCCACATGGTCTTCCCAGTCCCATTTCCACTCTCATGCATGTGCTCCACTCCCATCTTTCCTGCCCCTGCTGTGTTCTTCAAACCATAAATCACACCACCTGAGGTCCCTCTAGAATGCCTAAGCCAGTAGAATAAAGTAGAAAGTCTCTCATGGTGTGCCCCTGGCTCTTCAAACTCACTTCCTCCCTCCTGCCCTGTCTGTTTCTCTAGAGCATTCAGAGCGTCTTTCCTGCTTTGGGACTTGGTATTAGTGACACACTGTTTTGCACCATAGTTCCCACATGGTTGGCTCTTTCTCAGGAAACTTTCAGGTCCCAATTCAAATGCCATTTCTCTGTAGGGGCCTCCTCAGCCCCCACAGTCCCTGCACTGTGTCACCTTGTTTTATTGTTTTCACAGCCACATTGCTATCTGAAAATAGATTAATTATTTGTTAGCGTGTTTGCCTTGTCTCCTTGCCCACTAGAAGTAAGCTCAGGAGTGCAGGAGCCCGTGGTTTTTATCAATCACTGTGTTCTCAGGAGCATAGACAGAGCTCAGTGAATATGGCTTGAGTTTTCTCACTTCCAATGGCCCTCAAGAGCTATCAGCCATGTTCAGAGGAAGCCAAAGTCCTCCAGAGAGAGGGTGCTTCTAGAATGAGCAGGAGGATCCCCCCTTTGTGTGGGAAAGAACCCAGAAGTTTAAAGTGTGGCTGAGGTTGGAGATGTAGAGGGGTGCCTGACCTTACTAATTTATTCTGAAGTCTCTTGTGCCCTGAGAGGCTTAAAAATAGGAGACCACACTCTTTGATCATATCTGATCCTACTCCACACAGAGCGTATTGTAATACTGGCAATTTGGAAGAGATCTTGTGCCCTCAGGCTGCTCTGGGGACCACCAGGCAGGTGAGGTGCTCAGTGTCCTCCCTCTCCCCTTCCCAGACACTGTCCAACACAGCGTCCGGGATGCTGGGAAGACAGTGACAGTCAGCTGGACATAGACTTGATCCCCAGAGGTTGATGAAGGGAAGTGATCACTTGGCTGGCCCCACTACCTCTTCTTGGGGCTAGACGAAGCTGGCCTGGGGGGTCAGCTGGGAGCCAGAAGTTGATGCCACAGGAGCTGGTGAGGCTCGCTTTTAATTTGGATCAATGAGAAGGCTGGAGTGATTGATGTCGAGGAAGTGGAGCTTGAAGAGTGGGGCAGGCGCCCAGGTGCGCTGGTCCTTTCATCTTCACATCAAATGCTACCTGGAGAGTTCCAGGGGCACAGGCTGGGGAGGGGAGCTGAGGGGCAGGCAGCTGCAGCTCAGAAGCAGAGGTAGGGCATGGGGCTGAAGACAGATCTGGCTTCCGGGCAGACAACTGGGTGTAAATAATAGGCTGCAATTTCCCGGCAGCGGCAGACAGGTAAGAGAACTCGTAGATGAAAGAGCCATAGCTGATGATAGACATAATGGAAATTTAATTAATTTGTTCCGTGTTTATTTATTCATTTGTTGATTTAACAAGCATCTGTAACCTTGCTCCCCCATGTGTCTGTCAGTTTGCCGTACTGTGGGGGTTTGTGTGTTGCTGTGATGCTGAAAGCTATGCCAGCAGTATTACAGAAACCAGCAGGGCCACCCATGGTGGGTAGGTTTCAGCTAAACGTCCAGAATCAGACAGACTAGGGAGAAGGACATGGCTATCCCACTCTTGAAAGTTATGTAAGTAAAATTTTGCTAAAGATTATTTAAAAGTGACTGCAGCAGTATATTGACAAAGAATTGCCAGAAAATCAAGCCAGATTCAGAAGATGATGTGGAACTAGGGACATCATTGCTGATGTCAGATGGATATTAGCTGAAAGCAGAGAATACCAGACAGATGTCTATGTTTTATCAAATATGCAAAGGCATTTGACTGTGTGCATCACAACAAATTATGGATAACATTGTGAAAAATGGGAAACCAGGGCACTTAATTGTACTCATGAGAAACAATACACGGACCAGGAGGCAGTTGTTCAAACAGAACAAGGAAATACTGCTTGGTTTAAAGTGAAGAAAGGTGTGTGCCAGGCCTGTATCATTTCACCATATCTCTTCAATCTCTATGTTGAGCAAATAACCTGAGAAACTGGACTTTATGAAGAAGAACGTGACATCATGATTGGAGGAAGACTCATTAACAGCCTGCTTAATGCAGATGAAACAACTTTGCTTGCTGAAAGTGAAAAGGATTTGAAACATTTACTGATGAAGATCAAAGAACACAGCCTTCAGTATGGATTTTGTCTCAACATCAAGAAAACAAAAATCCTTACAACTGAGTCACTAAGCAACTTCATGATAAATGGAAAAAAGATTGAGGTTGTCCAAGATTTTGCTTTACTTGATTCTACAATCAACACCAATGGAAGCAGCAGTCAAAACATCAAGAGATGCATTGCATTGGGAAAAGCTATTGCACAAGACCTCTTTAAAGTGCTGAAAAGTAAAGATGTCACACTGAAAATGATGGTGTGTGCCCAGCTCATGCTGTGGTATTTTCAGGTGCATCATATACTTGTGAAAGCTGGATGTTGAATAAGGAGACAGGAGAAGAATTGATGCATTTGCTGGAGACAAATATTGAATATACCATGGATTGCCAAGAGACCCAACAGATCTGTCCTAGAGGAAGTACAACCAGAGTGCTCCTTGGAAGCAAGGCTGGCTAGACTACTTTTTATTTATTTTGGACATGTTGTCAGGCAGGACCAATCCCTGGAGAAGGATATCATGTTTGGGAGAGTGGTGGGTCAATGAAAAAGAGGAAGACTTTCAACTAGATGCATTGACAGAGTGGCTGCAACAATGGGCTTAAACATAAAAAAAGATGTTGTGCCTAGCATGGAGTTGGGGAGTGTTCCGTTCTGTTATACAAAGGGTTGCTCTAAGTTGGTCCCAACTAAATGGCACCTAACAACAACAATAACTTTGCTCCTTAAAGTGTAGGCCATGGCCGCAGCACCAGCCTCATCTAGAAAGCATACAGACGCTCTGTTGATCCACAGTCAGGATATACAAGCTCCCAGTGGCTTCTTAGTCATAAAAGCCAGAAGAGCTGACTTACAGAAGATCTGTTGGCCCACGACTGGCCAGGGCTGCTTGGGATGCTGGCAGACATCACTTCCTACTGGGAGGTGTTGGAGGGGGACCCAGGTACGCCCCAGCAGGTGGCACTTCTGAGGAGGTGTGTGTCACAGCTGGCTTCTGCCTTTCCAGATTCAGCTAACATCTGCCTATTTTAACGAGATAGGTGCACAAGTGACAATAACACGTGACATTGACAATCAGGCAAGGGAGGCATGAGTGCCTTTTCTTGGTGGCATTAGAAAGAAAGTAGAAATAGAGCACAGTCCCTTTTCTTGTGGCCTGTCTGTACCCTACTGAAATTCCCAGGGTTCTCTCACCAAAGAGAACCTGCTCTTTCTGCAATGAGTCAGTGAATTTAAAGCAGGGATTATTTGCATTTCTGAGTTCTCCACAACCATCCCCGGCTATGCCAGGGTCCTCAAGCAGGTGGGGCAGTCAGGCAGGGGCAGAGAAGTTACCCTGTCCTGGTAAGCTGGCCAACTCAGAGTGCAGGTCCTGAAAATGAACCTCTCAACACAGAAATTTGAAAAACCATGTCACAGTTTATAAAATTCCTTTCTTATGCACCTATTTTATAGGTGAAGAGACTGAAGTTCAAAGAAGCAAACTGAAATTTTGACCTAGTTCTTTGACTGGGAATTTTGCATTTTTTTATCCTGTTAGGCCGCTTCTATATTAGGAGAGTTGTTAGCTATCCCAGGAGCCCTTTGTCCCTCTTCTCTTTCCACTTCTCATTAATTCATGCAAAAAGAAATGTATTGAGATCTTTCATTATGCTTAGAGCTGAGGAAAGAGGGCTGGTATAAGGGAAACCTCTCTCCCTCCTTTTCTCTCTCTCTCTCTCTCTCTGTCCAACCTTCAACCTCAAGAAACTTACAGATCAATAAAGGAGAAATGACCTAATGGGAATACTATATCACACCCCTGCCCCCTATTGTTGTTAAACACTAGCAAATCAAGTCCCCTGGCTGACTGTTTTGGGACTGCTTTGGGAGTGGACTGGCAAGTCCTACTCCCATTTTTTTGGTGCTTGGGATCAAATCTGGGTCCTCAGAGAGTGCAGAGCAGCACTCTACCGACTGAGCTAAACCCCAGGCCCCCAAAGCACTCCCTGACACGGTGCCATGCCCAGCACTATGTCAGTGCTTCTCTGCTGTTCATAGGCTCTTCAATGGCTGATTTTCAAGATTGTTTTGGGAGTGGGCTGCTACATCCTTTTCCCAGTTTTGCAATCCTGGGGATCAAACCCAGAGCCTTGGACAGCATAGAGCAGCACTCTATCAACTGAGCTAAACCCCAGCCCTGCTGCCCCACTAGTAGGATCTAAACTCGGCTTCAACATCCAATTTCTTGGCTCCATCAAGTCTGATGTGCCCCCAGAAATGTATGCTAATTTTCAGAGTTCACCTTATCTTGGGGCTGTTTACTGCCAGCTCCTGAATCATGCGGGCTAACAATACTTCATTCTGTACCCGAAAACCCATGCAACAAAGCCACTTAACCATAATAGAGAAGAAACCCACTTGGACCAACCATTTTATGAACTTAGGTGATGCATCAAAGTCAAGGGTCATGAGGCAGCAACCCCGGGTGTTTCTCCCTTCCGCTGTGGATCCTGCTTACCAGGCCTGCCCCACTCTGGAAACTCCAGGCTTTCCTCTTTGGGGGAAGCTGTTCAGTCATCTCCTACCCTGGAGTCTTTATAACCAAATGTATCACAGTGCTCAGGAGAAAAAGAGACTGGGGAATTCAGACTGTGGGTGATATTTTATCTTTAAATAAACTATTTTGTTGGCTTATAGTGTGCCTTCAGAGAGCACACACATTAGAAGCACACTGTTTGATCAATTTTCACAAAGTGAACACACCTGTGTAACCAGACCCAGACCAAGGAAGCAAAACAGGAGCAGCTTCCAAAGCCTCCTGCGTAGGACAGTTGATAACTTTAATACAAAAATTTTATTCCTACTACAAACTCAAGAGGAAAATAGAAAGGGCCATGAGGGAGGAGCAATATCCTACCAGAAAATGGAGGAGACTTTGGTCCTGCCAGAAGGTGCAAAGGAGAGTCTAGAATTTGTCATGCAAGATGGGCGATGATGAAATAGATGGGATGGGTGGGTGAGGGGGTGGCAGGTCACAGGAACAGGTGGACAACACAGAAGGCCAGGAAAGATTCCTACAATCACAAGGAGCTCAGGGTGGTCTGGGTGTGGAGATGGGGGTGGGTGGGGTGGAGAGCAAAGGTTGGGACCATGTCATGAAGGACCTGGAATAGCAAGGTAGGTGTTTTCCAGTGATGTCTATAGGATCTTAGATACATCTACCAAGACTCAGGGGCTAAGATTTAGCTCAGTTGGTAGAGCACCACTCTGCAGTCTCTGAGGTCCTGGGTTCAATTCCCAGGACCACAAAAATGGGAGAAGGACATGGCAATCCACTCCTGAGGCAATCCCGAAACAATCAGCCATGGAAAACCCTGTGAGGGTGGCTACGAGTCAGACCTGACCCTGTGGCATCTAAAAACAACAACTAAGACTCAGTGTTGCAACTGAAAAAAATAAAAAAATTCACGTTTGTTTAAGAAAAACAAAACAAAACAAAACAAAAATAAAACCAAAAAACTGCTATAGTGCCCCTGGCATTGCTGATCCAGGATTCAAATGATGACTCCAACTACCTTTTCTCCCTCTTTATGTTATTTTATCTCTGTCCTTGGAGTTGCTGCCTTTTCATTTGGGTTTCCCCAAAGCAGACTGTGAGGCAAAGATTTGCATGTGATTTGGTGTGGAGTCTGAGCTGGGCTCCTAGGCCTGAGGGGGACACTTGAGGCCCACAGAGAAACCAACAAGCTTGAGGAGCCGAAGGCAGGTGTGACGCACTTTATTCCAGGGCGTTCCTCTCCATTTCCTCTGTGGTGCCACTGCCCACAATTGTTGCCCTCTCCCTGCCCTGTTGCGTCCCCATGACCCCCACTTCTCTCCACTGCCCGTTGTTTCCCAAGGTCCCGTCCTCTCTGTGCTCTCTGGTCTCAGTGCTGGAGGAGGGGCTTCTTAAGGCTTTCCACAATAGTGGCTCTTTGTCAACATCATTGCCCAATCACATCACAGCTACATGGGATTACCTCATAGTAATACTTTGCGCATGCTCCAGTCTATGCCCCCCCCCCCCTCCACAACCTTATCTCAGTCTTTTTACATTCCAATACCAGTCACCCTGACCTGGCCTAACATTTGGGAAGGGCAGGATGTGCTTACCAATAGGTGTATGAGGACGCCAAACAGGGAAAGTAGGACAAGAAAGTGAGGTGCTGTCAAACCAGCTCCCCCAGTGCACAGCTGGAGCCCAATGCCACTGTGAAGCTCCGGGAAACCCTGTAGAACACATGCTTCCATGTCACCCCCACTAGCAGGCTAGGAAACGGGTCACAACCTGATCAATCACAGGTTGAGGGTTGTTCCTAGGTAGAATTTCCTGGCACTTCGAGTGGCCAGGCAGTGGTGCGCCACAGTGCAGAGGCCCAGAGGTGGAGAGGTGCAGCTGGAAGTACCCTGAGCACAAGGAAAGGGGCTGGCGGGCAGCAGCCCGCTCTCCTTTCTCAGCCTCCTTGGGCCTCACACATACACGTTGCAGCCACGTTTCATGGGACTGGAAAGGAGCACTTTGCTCCCCCAGTAAGTGAGCAAAAGGCTGAGCGTGGCTTTCATCCCTGAGGCGAGGAGGAGGCGATTTCTAGAAAAGAGTCCCCAAGCCTCAGTTGGCTCAGCCAAGGAGGGAGAGACGCAGGTAAGCAGGGCAAACTGCGGAGTCCCGGGAGCATAATGGAGGGTCCCGCGGACAGCTAGAGCATAATATGTTTGTGCAGGGGACCTGGGCAGGGGACTGGGTGGAAGGGCCCAGTCCTGCTGGGAAACAGGCGGTACACACGTCAGAACCTCTTGCCAAGGGATGGGGAAACAACGCTCTATTCACAAATTCCCATCCCACCTCTGTGGAGAGACTTGGAGGGGTTTTACTCCCTGTCTTTCAGGCCTGCCTAGGTGTGGACCTAGCATGTGCTGTGGCCAGACAATGCCCCCTGGCTGAGGGATATGGCCTTGTCTGTAGCACCTGTGCCCCCACTGGGGAGTCCTCCAGGCTACACCCCGGGGGAAGGCTGGGACGCCATCGTCCATCTGCTGTTGTGTCCTGGCAGATCCCTAGTACCCACCCCCGAGCATCTTTGAAGTCTCCACTCTGTTCCCATGTGTCCCCAGAGCCCCTGTCTACTCTGATCCGACTCTCTGTTCTCCCACATTGGTCCTGGAGCCGAGTGTTCTAGATGGAAAATGTAGTCCTTTGATAAACTCCCACATTAAAAGGAACCAAGGACTAAAGGCTTGGGGGAGGGGGCGGTGTCAAAAGTGAGACCAACCTTGTTCCTGGGAATGGAAATGGCAACTCCAAGGGCAGGGAGGAAATTATGTGACTTGTCCTGAATCTATTGGTTTAATCAAATCAGGGACTCTCAAGTAGCCCAGAGGGTATTGAGAACTTCCCGGGAGCCTTTTTTCAAACCAGACACATTCACCATCCTCTAAATCTAATGGGTCTCCTTGCAGAGCGCTGGGCCTGCCTTTCTCCTCCTGCCTCCCTGGGGGAGAATCCCTGTGAGCCATCCGGGAAACTATAAACCAGCCTTGGAATGTGGCCTCTGTGGAAGCAGAGGGAAGGCTGAGAAGTACTGGCTTGAAATGTAATCCTGTGTCTATAACTGCTAGAGTGGAGGAACTTGTAGAGAGGAAATGTGGGTTTCAGTTCAGACCTGACAAGCCACGGGGCTTCTTGGCGCCCAGTTTTGATTATCTGGGAAATGGGAATGCTAATGCACACAGCATGGTATTGTTGTGGGAATTAATAGGGTTTCCAGCACAGTTTCAGGTGCGCATTTTTTTTTTTCAGTGAACCCTCTGAGTGATCTACAAAGAAGACCCCTCAATACAGTGTGATTATGAAAATGTCCCCCCCTGGTCCCTCCCTTCTCCCCACATTCCTTACCCTCCTGACAAGCTGGTCATCCGTTCCCTCCCAGCTTGAGCCCCTTCCCCAGTTAGCAAAAGGTCCCTTGACCCTAGGACAGTAGAGGTTCCCTGGAGACTGACTGGGATGTCCCAGAAAGCTAAGGCAGACAAGGCCAGCTTGAAAGGCTTGTGACAAAGGGTGAAATTTACCAGGAAAGGCTTTGCTAAGGCTGGAAATGGAGGATGAGCATCCACCCTGGCTAAGAGACTGGAAGTGAGGACCCTGAGTGATTGCCTCCTCGTGGAAGCCTTCCTGCCTCCTTTCCCTCCTCCCTGAGTGAATTTAAAGGCAAACCCCTTGTGGTTAGTCCTGCAGAACACCTGACAACTGCCAGACCCATCTGTTACCTTATTCTTCCCTTTCTGATATGCCTTTGGTTGGTGCTAAAATCATCGCCCATAAATAACTAACATGTTATTTAAAAAATAAACAAAGTAGTGGCACAGAAGAAAATATCATTTACATTCCTAAAAAGACACGGATTGCTACAGATTCTCCCAGAAGCCTGGCTAAGTTGACAATTGAGCCTAAACCCGAATGTAAACACAAATGCTGTTAGAGTGAAAAGCCATTTGCTCCCACTTGGAAGGAAGGAAGTGGGTGGAAATTTCCAGGACTTCCCTGGGTGAATCCTGCAGAGGCATTGCCTGAGGAGATTGACCCCACAAAGAGCAGGTGCAGCTGGCCCCAGGGCGGGAAGGCGATGCTCACCTGTTCCTCACCCTGGGCCATTAGCGGGCCCTGCCTGACACTGTGCTCTCTCCTCAGCCTCCTGGATCAGGGTGACAGGTTTCGAGTCTTTTTTTTTTTTTTTTGGTCCCTTAAAGCTCCATCTGGCAAAATGAAACGGAAATTGCTGAGCTGTCTCTCCTCCCCTATTTGCTTCACCCAATGACAGCTAAGGACACATTTTGGCTCTTTTTTTGTGACTGTTCCATGCACATACTAAATCTGCTGAGAATCCCAGCAGCAAGCTGCTGCAATGAGCGCCTGCCCTATTCAAGTCCCTATAGCGCAGGACCTCTGAGAGTGCCTGTCACTTGAGATCTCTGCTGGGGAGGCAAAGATGACACACATAATCCTGTCTATTAACACCGCCGGTCACTTCTATTCTGAAAGAGTGGCACCATCCAGGCCTGGCTCATTCTGGGAAACAAAGGAAGCAATGATTACACACTGTTATTCACTGGTGTAGTCAGCGTTCACATATGGAGTGTGTTTTTGGAGCAGTTTGCCAGTACTGTGCATTCAGGGACTCACTCATATTTGAATCTCTTCATGACAGAATTTGCCTAAATGTGGAGAAAATATTGGACCAGTCAAAACAAAAATGTTAGAAATAACATTGCACTACTATACCACATATGCACAGAAATATACTCTAAGAGAATTAAGAAGTTATAGTTAACAATGCAAGTATAAGGGTACTAGAATAAAACACAGAATAGTTCTCTTAAATAAATAATGTTTGGATGAGGAACAAATATTGAATATTAGAAATATTGGAAGACACAGGTCAATATACAAAAATCAACTGTATTTCTCTATACAAATAATTCCTTTTTTTTTTTTTTTTTTTAGTACTGAGGGAGTTGAACCAGGGCCTTGCACATGCTAAGCAAATGCTGTATCACTGAACAGCACCCCCAGGCCCTTTTTCATTTTTTAAATTGAGACAAGTTCTCACTGAATTGTGGGCTGCCTCTGGCCTCAAATTTTTGATCCTCCTGCCTCAGCCGTCCTAGTAGCTAGGATTACAAGCACGCACTACCTCGCCCAGTTTCAGACATGATTTGACTTAACAATTTTCCAATGTTATCAGAAAGTGAAAACATATCCAATGATCCATTCTACTTTTTACTTTTGGTCTTGTTGTTAGGTGGCATTGAGTTGGTGTCTGACTCATAGCAACCCTATGTACAACAGGTGAAACACTGTTGTCAGTGCTTCTCTGCTCTTCATAGAGTTTTCAATGGCTGATTGGTTTTGGGGAGTGGGTTGCCGGGTCCGTCTCCCAAGCCTACAGCACCCAGTGTTCTCAGGCAGTCTCCCATCCAAGTACTAACCAGGCCTGACCCTACTTAGCTTCTAAGATTTGACAGGATTGGACTCAACAGTGGTACTGCTGCAGGCACTTTTGGTATAGAATTAATTAAATTACATGAAATATTCAACACTATTGTAAAAGAGGCTCTGTGTAGATAATTTTGCCCAACAATGTTAATGTAAATTTTTTGAGCACATTTAAGGTAGGCAAGAATAAATTATGGTGTTGAGTAGGTTAGGTATATTAAATGCATTTTTAACTTACAAAAATCTTGACTTATGATGGCTTTATTGAGATGTAGCCCAATTGTAGTCAAGAAGAATCTGTATTAGCAATAAACATGGAAAATTGAAATTAAAAAGTAATATTTTTAATAATACCAAAATATGAAATATTTAGGTACAAATTTTACAAAATATGTTCAGAATAGGTATACTGACAACCATAAAGCACTGATGAAATAAATAAATGAAATGGCCTGTGTTCATGAATTTGGAACATGTATAATTTAGATGTCAATGATCACCAACTTGATTTATACATTCAATGCAATTCCAATTGAAATCCTAGCAGGATTTTTTTGTAGACATTGACAAAATGATTCCAAAATGTATATAGAAATGGAAAGGAACTAAAAGAGTCAAAATAATTTTGCAAAAGAACCAGATTGGAGTACTCATAGTACCAAATTTCAAGACTTATTATGAAGCTACAGTGACAAAGAGAGTGTGTATTAGCAAAAGGATAGACATGAAGATCAATAAAACAGAATAAAAGTCCAGAAATAGATCCATGCATACATACACATTTGAATAATTGTCAATACAATTTAAAGGAAATTTAATAGATTTTCAATAAAGGGTGCTGAAACAACTGAAATTGTATATGTAAACAGATAAAAACCTTTGATCTATACCTCACATCATAAAAAAGTAACCCAAAATAGATCGCAGATCTAAAGGTGAAGTTTAAAACTATAAAACTTCTAGAGAAAAAAACTAGGATAACATCTCTATGAATCTGGTTGAGTAAATATTTCTCAAATACAACTCCAAAAGCAAGATCCTTGAAGGAAAATTAATAAATTTGACTTCAAGCCAGGTGCAATGGCTTATGCTTATAATCCCAGCCACTTGGGAGGCAGAGGCAGGAGGATCCCAAGTTCAAGACCAGAGGTAGTCTGCATAATTTAGCAAGACCTTGTCTCAAACAGTAAAAAAATGGGCTGGGGGTGCAGCTCAGTGGTACAGCACTTGCAAAGTATGCAAGTGTGAGGCTCGGGTTCAATCCTCAGTACTGCAAAAAATAAAAAATAAAAAATATATTTGATTTCATCAAAATTTGCTCTTTGAAAGATATTGTTTAGAATAAAAAATGAACTATAGACTGACAGAGAATATTTGCAAACCATGTATCTAGTAGAATACTTGTATATATTAAAAACTTTTAAAATGCAACATCAAGAAAACAAATAATCCAACTTAAAATGGACAAAAGAATTGAATAGATGCCTCACTAAAAAGATATTTAGGTAGCAAATAATTACATATCTTTAATTATTA
>VMDO01024072.1:0-30397 GCA_007922755.1 Pedetes capensis
AAGGAAGGAAGGAAAAGAAAGAAAGGGAGAAAGAAAGAAGTTGATCATGCTTGTAATCCCAGTGACTCAGGAAGTGGAGGCAAGAGGATTGCAAGTTTGAGGTCAGAGGCAGCCTGCGTAATTTAGCAAAAACCTGTCTCAAAATCAAAAGTGAAAAATAGGCAGGGATGCAGCTCAGTCATACAGCACTTGCAAGGCATGTGTAAAGCCCTAGGTCAATCTCCTAGTACCACACATAACACACACACACACACACACACACACACACACACACACACACACACAGAAAAGAAAAAAAGAAAGAAAGAAAAGTATAGTGCTGGCACATGAAAAAGCATATCAATGGAACAATTAGGCAGTTCAGAATCAGAGCCACAAATCAATGGAAACAACATACCATAAGAGCAGTGTAGGGACAATTGTATATCTATATACCATATACAAAAATAAATTCTGTGTAGATTAAATATCTAAGAATGAAAATTAGGACTATAAAAATATTAGAAAATATAAGACATCATTCCTATAATCTTGAGATTGGAAAAGGATTTGCTAATTTTATTAAAATATCCAAAAGGAATGAAGGAGAAGACTGAAAGATTAGACTACTCAAAAATTTAAACTTTTTGAGCTAAGGGTATAGCACAGAGGTAGGGTGCATGCTTAGCGTACAAGAGGTCCTCAGTTTGACTCCCCATATAAGTAAGTAAGTAAATAAATAAATAAATAAATAATGTTTTTGAAAAACTTTTGTACAATGAGAACCATTATTCAAATTAATGGCTGGGAAAATATTTGCAACATATATAAGAGACAAAGGGCTAAAAATCCACAAAATATAAAGTGTTCCTATATATGAATAATAAGAAGAAAAACAATCTGATTGAAAAAATAACACAGGGCTGGAGATTTAGCTGAGTGGTAGAGCACTTGCCTAGCAGGTTTGAAGCCCAGGGTTCAATTCCCAGTACCAAAAAGACAAAAAAAAAGAAAAGAAAAAAAAGAAAGAAAGAAAGAAAAAATAACACAAAAAGAGGGTAAATCACAAAAAAGAAAAACAAATGGCTCATAAACTTAAGAAGATATGCTCAATTATAATGATAAACCTTGATATTTTTCCACATTATCGTATATCATGGATAGCTTTCCTTTATATACACTCAACTTCAGTTGAGTACACACATTGTTGTGAAAGTTTTAGTATTTTTGTAAGCTGGAGTCCTAGAAATGGAATTGCTGAATCATAATTTTAAAAATACAAATAAATACATTTTCACATTGTTGAAGATAAAAAAAAAGCTGGGGAGAAATGAGTAAGGAGCACCTATAAACACGACTGGCAAGAGAACTGCAACTATTTTTTAAAGTAATTTAGCAGCATCCATGGTATATTCAGTGTTAGTCTCCAACATCATAATTCCAAAGCATCAATTCTTCTTCTGTTTCCTCTATTCACTGTCCAGCTTTCACAAACATATCATGCAACTGAAAACACCATAGTGTTTTCACATAGAGTTAGGCACACCTTTGTTTTCAGTGTGACATCTTTACTTTTCAATGCTTTAAAAAGGTCTTTTGCAAAAGATTTCCCCAATGCAATGCATCTTTTGATTTCTTGACTGCTGTTTCTGTGGTTATTGGTGGTAAAACCAAGTAAAGCAAAATCTTGGAAAATCTCAATCTTTTTTCCATTTATCATGGTGCTGGAGATGAATATTGAATATAGCATGGACTGCCAAAAGAACCAACAGATCCATCCTAGAAGTGCAACCAGAATGCTCCTTGGCAGTAAAGATGGCTCCATTGTGTCTTATGTATTTTGGACACATTGTCAGAAGTTACCAATCCCTGGAGAAGGACATCATGTTTGGGAAAGTTGTGAGTCAATGAAATAAAGAAAGACTCTCAACTAGATGGATTGACAGTGGCTGCAACAACAGGCTTAAACATAAAAATATTGTGTACGTGGCAAAATGTCTGGTGGTGTTTTGTTCTGTTGTACTAGGGTTGCTATGAGTTGGACCTGACTTGATAGCACCCAACAACAGCAACAGCATGCATGCTACCCCTTGACTCAGCAATTCCATTTCTAGGACTCTAGCTTACAAAAATACTAACACTTTCACAACAATGTGTGTACTCAACTGAAGTTGAATGCATGTAAAGGAAAGCTATCCATGATATACTATAATGTGGAAAAATATCAAGGTGCAGAATTGTATGTGTATATGTGTCTGTGCCTACACACATATCATGACTATATTAAAATTTTTATCTTGTTTTTTATTTTATTTCATTTTTTTGTAGTGTTGGCGATCAAGCCTAGGGCCTCATACAAGGTAGGCAAGCACTCTACTACTGAGCTACCCTCAGCCCAAATTTTTATTTTTAATTTTAAGAGAACTAGTTGTTTGCATAATATACAAAATTATAAGCTTTTATTTAGGCATAGGAAAAGATGTGGAATATTAGACACCATACTCCCCGTAGTTGTTATTTTTGAGGGATTAGGGTGGTGGAGGGGGATGAGAAACTTTTTATTTCTAAATTGTTTGAATTTTTCATACTAAGAATATACTGCATCTTTTATGCTTTTGATTTGATTTGATTTTGTTTATTTTTGATACTTGGCCTCTATCATGCTGTTGCTGTTGTTGTTGGATGGCATTGAGTTGGGTCTGACTCATAGTGGCTTTATGTACAACAGAAGGAAACACTCCCAAACTCTGCCATGCCCAGCACCATGTCAGTGCTTCTTTGCCGTTCATAGGGATTTTAGTGGCTGATTGTTTTGGTCATGGGCTGCCAGGTCCTTCTCCCATTTTTTGCAGTCCTGGGGATCAAACCCAGGGCCTCAGAGAGCACAGAGCAGTAATCTACCAACTGAGCTAAACCACAGCCCCTCTATAATGCTAAGAGTTCCCATATTCTCTTCATCTAGTTTCCTTTGATGTTAATATTTTGTGTAACCATTGTATATTTGTCAAAACTAGGAAACTAATTGCTGGGCACAGTGGCACACACCTGTAAACCCAGTGGCTCGGGAGGCAGAGGCAAGAGGATCACAAGTTTGAGGCCAGAAGCAGCCTACATAATATAACAAGACTCTGACAAGATGAAAAAAAAGAAAAGAAAAGGGAGCTGGAAGTGCAGCTCCATGGTAGAGCATTTGTAAATTATGTGCAACACCCTGGGTTCAGCAAAAAAATAAAAATTAAATTAAATTTAAAAATCTAAGGAACTAACATTGCTTCATCACTATTAACTGGGCTGCAGGCTCTATTTGAATTTCACCAGTCACTAATGTCTTTTCTCTGATCCCGGATCTAATCTAGGATACCACATTGCATTTAGTCATCATGTTTCCTCTATCTATAATAGTTTCCTCTGTGTAAGAGTTTTTCAGTCTTGTTTCGTTTTCCAATACCTTGATAGTTTTCCTTGATAGTTTTGGAGAGTACCCATCAGGTGAGAAAATAAAGGACCATACAGACAGGGCCCCATTGTCACAGTGATACCCAAAACTAGGTGGCTGTACATTCAAAACAAACTGGCCCCCAAGGTCAGACCAGATGGTCAGACAGAAACAACCTAACTGCTCTCTCTCCTCCCTTATTCTTCAAAGAAACTTCCCCTGCTTATGCTTCTCATCAAAGCCCTGTTAGCCCTGTAACCCACCTGGCGTTACTCAGTTCACAGTAGCAGGGCCTCCTCAAATGCTGACTGCCTGGGCAGGTTTTCCTCTGGGCCTCCCTTGGCTTGCTCCCAATAAACTTGCTCAGGCAGGTCAGAGTGTTCTATTGTGTCTATGCTCCTCTGCTGCTGGATTTGCTCTATCAAGTATTTTGTGGATTGTCCCTCACATGGTTTGACTGATGTTTCTCTCATAACTAGATTGAAAACTTTTTGGAGGGAGGGCAGAGAATATCACATAGGTGAAGCACTTTTCTAGTCACATCATATCAAGGGTACATATTATCAGCTACAACTTATTGTTAATGGCATTCACCTTGGCCATTGGCTTAAGGGAGTATCTGCCACATTTGTACACAATAAAGTCCCCTTTTCTTTCTTTCTCCTTCTTTCTTTCTTTGTGATTTTTTTGAGATTGCTTTGTTTTGATTTGATTTACTTTATGCTGTGGATTTGAATCCAGGGCCTTGCACAGGCTAGGCAAGAACTCTACCACTGAGCTTCTTGTCCAGACTTGAAAGTTCCTATTTTAACTTTCCCCTGTTTTATTCACTGGGGGCAAGTCACCAAGTTCAGCTCACACTCAAGGGGAGGGGATTAATCTCCACTTCCAAGTATATTGCTTTTTAATTAAAAATAGATTTCTCGAGGCAGGAGTGCTGTCCAACACATTTTTACATTCTACTATTCATTCATTCTACAAATATTCATTGGGGGCCTACTATGCGGAGTTCTAGCCACTGATCTAGATAGTGGCAATACCGCAAAATTCCTACTTTTATGGAACATACATTTTAGCCACTATTGAACACATAGTAGGTTAAAAAAGAAAAGAAATGACAAACAAATAAAGGCTCTCAAGTCCATAGTTCCAGAGATATGGAACCAAAAGTGGAGGGGAGTGTGAGCAGGGCACAGCCCCAAAAGCAGCAGAGGGAAGGGCAAAAGCAGAGAGGAGCAATTCTGGAGACGTGGCCAATGCCTGTGGCAGCTCGTTACAGTTCCAACCCGTATTTGAACAGGTGAGCTGGATCATTTTGAAGGGCCTGAGCCAGCCAGATGGCATCTGAGAGGATATTATCAGCAATTCCAGGCACACATTAAGTGGACACATTTCCCCTGTGCACCTTGGCATTACGGCATTCCCCAAGACCCTCCAAGGTAATCAGGGTTTGACCCTGGGGAGTACGGCAGCCTTGGAGCTTCCCCTTAGGTGTCCCCATGTCACTGTGGCCACCCACACTGTCCAGAGGGGCTGCTGCCTATTACCCTTCCAGCCCAGCACAAGCATTAACTTTTCCTCTAATTTAAGCAGGGTCCAGGAGGGCAGAGTTCTGAAACCAGGTCAAAGTGTTTGCCCAGTCCTGGCCAAAGTCAGAGCTAGCTCAAGTTCCATTTACTCATATGGTAACAGGAAGCCTCTGGTTCCTAAAGCAATAGCAATGGAGTTACCTAAGGGATGCAAGAATAAGTCTGGTGCAAAGACTTCCCTGGGGTCAGCTACTCACATCTATGCCCATGTGTGCTCAATCTTTCAATATCTCCCTGGCATTCCTGCTCCCTAAGGCTGAATGGGGCTGGGATTTAGCTCAGTTTGTAGAGCGGTGCTCTGCAGTCTCTGAGGTCCTGGGTTTGATTCCCAGCAAAAATGGGAGGATGTGGCAATCCACTCCAGAGGCAACCCCGAAACAATCAGCCATTGAAAACCCTATGAGGGTCTCTATGAGTCAGACACAACTCAACGACACCTAACAAGGCTGAGTGGGACTAAAAGAAAGTGCTCATGTCTAACCCCTGTTCCTGAGGGCAGAGAATCAAAGTAGAACTCTAAAAAGTGGTGGAGACCTGTCTTCCTGTTCTGTTCCTAACTGTTTTTAAAGTTCTCTGAAGGAAAAGACTTCCAAGGATAGCTCACATCTGAGGAACAGGATTATAAGGAACTCCTAGTCCTCCTCCTTGTGTATCTAATGAAAAGGTATCAGTTTAGCAGGATTGAACACTTCTCAGAGTCAAGAAAAGCAGCATTCAGTTTCTGCCATTATCTTACCACGTGGCCTTACACCTCTCTCCTAGACCTCCATTTCTGTGTACACAGGACATGGCAGGCTTGGGTAATACTGAAGATGGCTCGCCATTTTGTTTCCCATCATTTTTATCCAGTCTGGGGCCTTTTCAGGTTCTCCAGAGCTGCATATTGAGGGCATGCAAGCAAGAAGGCCAGAAAAGGGCTCAGCACCCATTCCACCCTGGCAGCCTGCACCTGTGAAAAACTGCAATGAACCAAACTGGCCAGAGGGTGGAGCTCCCCATTTCACTGAGGAATAAGTAAACTATATGCTGAGTTTATGCCTGCAGCCATAGCCCTGTGGCATCCCATCCCGTCAGATCTCGGAAGCTAAGCAGGGTAGGGCCTGGTTAGTACTGCGAACACCAGAAGCTGTAGGCTTGGGAGAAGGACCTGGCAACCCGCTCCCAAAAAAATCAATCTGCCATTGAAAACCCGATGCACAGCAGAGAAGCACTGACAATAGTGTTTCCCCTGTTGTACAGAGGGTCACTATAAGTCGGATACCGACTTGACGGCACGTGCATCTTGCAGAAGAAACTGTGAATGCCTTACTCCTGCTGCTGGCCCTACCACCAAAGACTCGTCATCAGCTGACCTGGATCTTTGAGAGGT
Source organism: Pedetes capensis (assembly GCA_007922755.1). Classification (NCBI taxonomy): domain Eukaryota; kingdom Metazoa; phylum Chordata; class Mammalia; order Rodentia; family Pedetidae; genus Pedetes; species Pedetes capensis. The sequence continues at coordinate 6,374 of VMDO01024072.1, forward strand.
TCATTGCCTTCCCAAGGCATTCCTTTGGCCTGGGTTTCAAACACCTGTAAAATGTAGCCTGGGTTATCTAAAGGATTTGAGAGATAGAACAACAAGAAAGTAAGGCACTAAACCAGGTGTGGTGGTGCCTAATTTTCTAGAAGAAATTACAATTACCTTCCTTCTTTCCTTCTGGGGATTAGATTCAGGGCCTTGTGTATGCTAGGCAAGTAGTCTTCCAGAAGCTATATCCCTAGCCCTTTTATATTTTTGTTTTGAGACAACAACAATGCTGAGTTTATGGTCTAATTAAATATGATTGGCCAACAGTGTATCGATGAGCATTTTAGGTAAATAATACTGACTTAAATATCAATAGCCTCTGCCAGCAATAAGTGAGTTTCCATGTGAGCAGCCATGATTGCCTTGCTCCTCTTCTAGAAGGAATTAATCCGAGTGTGACAACTTATTTTGGGCCAAAAACAGTAAGAAATGCAACAGGGCTTACATTAGGTCAAAGAAGCTTTTGGAAGCTATCTCTAAATCTGTGGCTGAACAAATTTGGATACATACAGTTGTAGATATTTACTCCTTTAATAAAATTATTACATAAAATTGCATCATTTTCCTCCCAAATACTTTATGGCTTTGAAGCAGTAGCAATCTCAGTCCTTAGAAGGTGATAAAACTTGCTTCTCCTTTTTCTTTTTTCTTTTTGAGACAGGGTCTAACTATAAAGCCCAGCTGGCCTTGATCACATCTTCCTGCCTCAGCCCCGTGAGTACTAGGATTACAGTACTGCACCACCACACCTGGTTTAGTGCCTTACTTTCTTGTTGTTCTATCTCTCAAATCCTTTAGATAACCCAGGCTACATTTTACAGGTGTTTGAAACCCAGGCCAAAGGAATGCCTTGGGAAGGCAATGAACCTCTCAAAGATCCAGGTCAGCTGATGACGAGTCTTTGGTGGTAGGGCCAGTAGCAGGAGTAAGGCATTCACAGTTTCTTCTGCAAGATGCACGTGTGCTTCTTGTCACTACCAAGCCACCTGTTTCCTGAACCATGCACCCTGTACCATTTACCAATGAGCCTTGAGTACCCTCACACTATTCATGGCATTTGCTCAGAGCCACACATCTTTTTGTTTGTTTTGAGACAGGGCTTTTCCTATGTAGCTCAGGATGGCCTCAAACTCTTGGGCTTAAGCGATCCTCCTTCCTCAGCTGCCCCAGTAGCTTGGATTACAGGTAGGTACCACCATGCCTGGCAGAGTCACACATCTTCACCTATCTCCAAGTCCATTCTGATCCAACCTGAACTTCCCTGCACGTATCTTATTTTGCTGTCTTTGGTGAAATCTAATGTATCCTTTAAAGCTAATGCTTGATACTGTTTCTTGCATATTGTTTCCATTCTACCTTACTCTTTCCAGGGTCTCCAGGGCTTCAACGTATACTGGAGCATAACTGGGAAAGAAAGACTTCTTATTCTGGGAGAAGTCTCCGTAGCAGAAGGATTTCAGGGACCCTGCTCGGAAGCAGAGCATTCTTCCACAAGGCAGTGGCTTAGAGACAATGCAGCAGGAACAGGCCCACAAACCTGCCACTGCTGGTGGGCATCTGCCCTCTTTGAATATCTTTATTCTATTGGCCCCAGCCTGTCCTGACCAAACTGCAGCTGTGGACTGTTGTCAACTGGATTTAGGTGATATGGCCTTGGGGAACCACAGACACCTACTTTTTCGGTTCCTTCTATTGCTGTCATTCTCTCAGGGTCCTACTGTCCTTCTTTTCAGGTCTACAAATACAAGTTCTCTTATTTCATCTCCTTATTCCAAAAGCAGAGCTTTATTCATTCAACAAAAATTTATTGAGCACTTTACATCTTGCCAAGCATTGCTCTAAACATTGGGGTTATAGCTCAGGGAAAATGCATACAAATCCCTGTCTTTATACAGTTTAAATTCTAGTGAGGGAGATTGTGTCTCAAAAAAAGAAAAAAAAAGGGGGTCTGATATGACCAATTGTATGAGTATGTTTGTATGTATCTATGTTATTATTGTTAGGTACCATTAAGTCAGGTTTGACTCATAGAGACCCTATGTACAACAGAAGGAAATACTCCCCAACACTATGTCAGTGCTTCTCTGCTATTTATAGAATTTTCAGTGGCTCATTGTTTCAGGAGTGGGTTGCCAGGTCCTTCTCCCATTTTTGTGGTACTAGGGATCGAACCCCAGGGTAGCACTCTATCAACTGAGCTAAACCCCAGACCTATTTATTTATATGTTTATGTGAATGTTACATTGCTAATAAATTTTCTAGAAGAAATTACAATTACCTTCCTTCTTTCCTTCTGGGGATTAGATTCAGGGCCTTGTGTATGCTAGGCAAGTAGTCTTCCAGAAGCTATATCCCTAGCCCTTTTATATTTTTGTTTTGAGATTGGTCCTCCCAAAGTTGCCTGGGCTGGCCTTGAACTCACTATGTAGCTCAGGCATGCCTCAAACTTGTGATCCTCCTGCTTTAACATCCCAAGTAGATGAGATTACAGTCATGTGCCACCATACGTTGCTACAAGAAACTTTTAAGTTATTATTTCTGGTTAAAGAGAGAAGGGATCGATGGGGGTGGTTTTTACTTTGTACTTATGTTTGGATTTGTTATCAGAATATTTGGTACTTTTGTAATTAAAATAATGAATAATATACTGAGTAAAATTTCTTGAACACTTCTGACAACAACCTAGCCTCAGCTAGTGACAGGAACTGGGTGCCTATCATGATCAGGTACTCTGTTGGGGCTGGGGTACCACAACCATGAGTCTGAGAAGCCCCATACCAGTCCAGGGGAATTTTGTTCAGTCACCCACTGCCCATTAGTTCTCCTTCTTCGTTTCCAAGGAGGCAGGAATCCTACAGAAACCCAGGAGAAAATATGCCACACACTAAAGTATGTTTTTCTTCATGGATTAGTTTAGGAGGCTGCCAGTGTGGAAGTGGGACAGGAGCCCGTCTAATGGCTATTTCTCTCAGGCTGGCCAGTGCCCTGCAAGATCAAGGTGGATCTCTGGCCCTGGACCATCCTAGCCTTACTGATGCAGGTGGAAAACAACTCAAATGTCAACATTTCCAAGCCGTGAGTAAATATTAACATCTCCAATTCTAAGAGAGGCCCAAAGAGATGGCCTTTACCCTAGTATGAAGACTGCCATAGGTAGTTCTTGATTATTGCTCTGGGAGCTCCCAGACCCCAGGGACCAGACTGGATTAATCTCTGAATCCCCAGTGCCAGGTACAGTGCTTGGCACATAGGTGCTGCTGTACAAATGTTCGCTGAATTGACATCAGGGCCTATCCCTCCTCCTCACTAACTTTGTGACAGCTCCATTCCTTTGGGTTTTGAACATTCAGCTCTCTGATGGTGGCCCATCATTTTGCAGAATCTGTACTCTGCATCCAGGAAAACTCATGAGGTGGGGAACTCTTGATGACCTACCTACTTCCTTTAATGTTGAGAAATTACTCTAGACAATTTAGAAAATACAGGTGATAATAAAATAAGATAGAACTCTACTTCCCCCACCCCTTCCTTCTCTAGTAGAACGATTATGTCCTCTGCAGCCCTCCCAGCTCTCCTGTCTGTGGAGGATCTTAGTCCACATCAATGGCTTCATATCCTGGAGAAAGGACTTCCCCACTCCTGGCTGCCTCTTCCAGTCCATTCTCCCACCAGTGTGAGCTAGTCTTTGGGCAGGACATCACTGATTACCTGGTCTCCATAGCCCTTCAAGCTAATAAGGAGACGACAGTGATACTTTGTGTCCTAGTCATCAATTGTTGTTGTTAGGTGCCGCTGAGTCGGTATCTGACTCACAGTGACCCTACGTACAACAGGCGAAACACTATTGTTAGAGCTTCTCTGCTATTCATTGGGTTTTCAATGGCTGATTGATTTTTGGGAATGGGTTGCTGGGTCCATCTCCCAAGCCTACAGTATCTGGTGTTCGCAGGTGATCTCCCATCTAAGTACTAACCAGGCCTGACCCTGCTTAGCTTCCGAGATCTGACAGGATCAGACACCACAGTGCTATAGCTGCAGGCTAGTCAGCAATAGTGCTCTGAATGTCTGGGCATCCCCTTTTCCTTAGTGGATGGTCACCCAGGAAAATGGGCATAGACCAAAGACTGGAAGAATTATTGCACTCGATTCTTTCCACAACACTACAGGGTTTTTTTCGTATGGACCCCCTCCTCAGTCAATGGGTTGCAAATCTACAAGTGGCTCAGGTCAAAAAACTAAGCAAGGGATTGTGACTTTGTGTCAGGGGCCTCCCCCTCCTGCTGCCCCATTCCTGCCTCTTTTGGGCTGTACATGCTAAGCAATGCCTTTGTTGGTTGCCCATCTATTCTTCCCCCAGGGATGCTGTGCTCTATTGACCATCTTCACAGCTCCCTGAGCCAAGCCCCCTTGGCTGTGCCTCTACTTTGACTTTGTTGGGGGTTACTATAATTGCAGTTTCTTGTTACCTGGCCAGAAAGTGCCACATCCTGGCCTCATGTTCCTAGTGGAGGGAGAGGGGCATCATCACCATGGATATTGTCAAAAGACAAAATTATAATTTCTTTGTGGTTGTTGCTGTTGTTAGGTGCCATCGAGTCGGGTCCAACTCATAGTGACCGTATGTATAGCAGAATGAAACACTCCTCAATTTTGTGCCAGATACATGATTTTATTTATGTTTAAGCCCATTGTTGCAGACACTGTGTCGATCCATCTAGTGGAGGGCTTTCCCTTTTTTTGTTGTCCTGCCACTCTCCCAAACATGATGTTCTTCTCCAGGGATTGGTCCCTCCTGACTACACGTCCAAAATATGTAAGACTCAGTCCACCCATCCTTGCTTCTAAGGAGCACTCTGATTGCACTTGTAGGACAGACCTGTTGGTTCTTTTGGCAGTCAGGTGTAACTCATAGGCACCCTATGTACAACAGAATGCACCACCCCCCAACACTGTGCCATGCCTGGTACTATACCAGTGCTTCTCTGCTATTCATGGGGTTTTCAATGGCTGATTGTCTGGGGAGTGAGCTACCAGATCCTTCTCACTAGCCTGCAGACCCTGGTATTTCCAGGCAATCTTCCATCCAAAGACTAACCAGGCGAACCATGCTTAGCTTCCAAGATCAGATGGGATCAGATGCCAGGGTGGTATGTTTGCAGACACAATTGAGCTTAAAGATCTTAGTTGGTTTTATTTTAAATTCTAGAATTTGTCAACACTTCATCCCATAAAAGAGAATAAGTGCTCTGCTGGACTGAGTAGAAGGCTAAAGAAAACAGAAACAAGAAGCAAAAAGCTGATTGGTCATCTCAAAGTTACTTTTCTTATAAGATAGGGACAGGGATATAGAACAATAGAATAACTGACTGATTAATGTCAACTTTTGTTGTTGTTGTTATTGTTGTTTTTGTGCTGCTGGAGATCAAATCCTGAGCGTGGCACATGCTAGGCATGTATTCATTCACTGAGCTATACCACCAGGCCTAGGTTACCTTGGTTTTTGGTTGCTTGGATTTTTGTTGTTGTTGTTGTTGTTGTTTGGTTGGTTGGCCTTTGTTTTTTATTTGTTTGTTTTATTTTTTGTTTGTTTGTTTTATGTTTGTGTTTTTTTTGTTGTTTTTTGTTTTGGTACTGGGGGTTGAACCCAGGGCCTCGTGCCTACATGCTTTGCAAATGCTGGACCACTGAGCTGCACCCTCAGCCCATTTTTTTTTTTACTCTTTTGAGACAGGGTCTCGCTAAGTTACACAGACTACCTCTGGTCTTGAACTTGCCATCCTCCTGCCTCTTCCTCCCTAGCCACTGGGATTACAGGCATGCGCCACCACACCTGGCTTGCCTTTGTTTTTTCAGATAAGATCTCCCTGTGTAGTGCAGACTGGCCTTGAACTCACAATTCTCTGTCTCAGCCTCCTGAATGCTGGGATTATAGGCGTGTACACCACCATGCCCAGTTCTTAGATTACCTTTATTGTGAAAGGGTTAGGGCTGAAGAAATTTCACTATTATGCCCACTGAAACTGGCTCATTTGGGAAATTTGTCTGTTCTGTCTCTAATCCTGAGTTCTTAGAAAATTAGATAAACAGCTTGATCATGTGGAATTTTGAGTGTGAGTGACTCCATTTTGATTTTTTTCCTGGTCTGTGCAGGAGTTTAGTTCACAACAATGGCTTTCTGTATTTAACAATATTAATGACTGCCTCTCCTAGTTAGTCATGTTGCTGCTTGTTTTTTTCAAGCACTCCTGATTGCCCCAGTGAATCATGCCCTTTGGGCCCACCTGTCAAGCAGTGCACCCCTGGTCTCTTCTGGTCTCACATTATACATCTACTCCAATGTGTCCACTTCCTCAACCTTTTTATTCCTTCATTACCATCTGCCAGGGAAACTCAAGCATTTCCACTTCAGGATTGGACATTGTGTTTCACTTTTGTTAAATAAAAATGATAGGAGGCCATTATTTTGGACTAAGCTCCTAAATAGATTTGACAAAAAAGCAAAATGGAGTCACTCATGCTAAAGTTCTATATCACCAAGCTGAAAGCAAGCTATTTATCTGGGCTTCCAATAAATCAGAATTAGAGAGGTAGCCAAATTTCCCAAACAGATAAATTATGCTAGTTATCCTTATTTGATCATTACACATTGCATACATGTATTGAATTATTGTATCATACTCCATAAATATGTACAAATATTATATGCCAGTTTAAAAAAGTTATGCTGCTTCTTCATTAATGAGCAAGTCCACAAATAATAGCTGCACCTGAAAAGGCAGTGGCATTAGGCATTTGGAAAGCATGCTGGGCATGTGGGCAGCAATAGGAAACTAGCCCCTGAGGCCTACATCCCTGGAAACCAGACAGGGACCACGTTTCTTTAACTTGCCCAAACAAACAACCTCCCTCAAAAACCAAGGGCCTTCATGACCTCTGACAGATTTCTGTTTACATTCAAGAAACAAAAGTTAAGGATGAATTTATTCTCTGACCCCAAAATTGTGGGATAGAATTGTTATCATTCTAGATTTGAACACTTAAAACATCAACCAATAAAACTTTTTTTAAAACTTTGTTTTCAATAATGTGGCTGTGGAGAAAAGTTAAATTCAGAAGCAGAACTTTTAAAATTTTTTCATCTAAAATGTATTTTAAGGTATTTTTGAAATCCAAGAGCTTCTCTATACTTTTCAGAACTCTCCCAATGCAGTTAGCTGCCCAGAAGGTAGCCAGTCTCAAACATGCTTATCCCGTCATCATCCCTGAAAGTTTGCTTGTCCTTTAAAATAAAAATGTAATGTTGTGATATTCCTTCCAGGAGTGCCACTGTATTTTGTCTCCAAATAAAAGACACTTTTTTTTTTTTTTTTTTTTTTTTTTGCGGTACTGGGATTACAGGCATGTACCACCACAAATATTATATGCCCAGCTAAAAGAAGCTTTTTGAAAGAACTAACAAACAACAACAACAACAACAACAAACAAACAAAACCCCTCCCAGGTGCCTTGTTCTTTTTGGCCAGAATTAATTAAAGCAAACATCATAAGAAGCTTTTTATTTAGCTACAAAATTATGTTAATAACTTTTTTTATGATGATGACTTCAAGTACCATTTCTAGCCTCTGCATCTGGGCCACCATACCCAAGAGAGCCCAAGACCTCTGAATTCTTTTCTGCCTCAGGTTCCCCCACCTCACCCCTAGCAGCCTCTGGATCAGTGCCCCGACAGAATCTTAATAAGGTCTTGGTGAGTAGTGATTGGAGGCTTCATTAGCATTAAGGGAAAGTCATTTTTCTTCTCTCTTTTATAGTGCTGGGATGGAACCCAGGGCCTCTTACATGTTAGGCAAGTGCTCTGCCAGCGAGCCACATCTCCAGCCCAAAACCGGAGTCAACACCAGTTTAGTCACTAACCGTGCCATATCTTCTCTCTTTGGACCTTGGCTTCCTCATCAATACCAGGAGAGGTATGGGTAAGAGGAAATGAATGAGAATGATAATGCATTGGGTTTTTATAGTTTGCTTGTCATTTCCACACATATTATCTCAGTTAACCCCTGAGAGATAATTTTTATTCTCTCCTCATTTTTCAGAGGGAGAAAGAGAATTAGAAAAGCACAGTCATATTTGAGGACAAATATAAAAATTGACCACACAGAAACTTCTGCAAAAACTATCTCCAAGGATGTAGACCTTTATGTCTCAGTGTCTGATATATAACAATTTATGTCAACAATTCCTCCTAAATGTCAATGCTTGATCAATGTTCCTCCAAAAGACATAATATGTGTTGTTTTACAAGATAGAACTTACTAACTCTTTGTGTTCTTTTGTTGTAGCTTCCAGGAAGCTCAGAACTAATTATACAAAGCTTATAGAACCCATTTACATGTCAAATTCCTACCAACATTATCCCTGCTCTCCTGTAAATCCTAATGCCTAAGTGTTTTCTAAGGGCTGGGATTTAGCTCAACTGGTAGAGCGCTGTGCTGCAGTCTCTGAGGTCCTGAGTTCAATTCCCAGCACCCCAAAAATGGGAGAAGGACCTGGCAAGCCACTCCCAAAGCAATCCCGAAACAGCCATTGAAAACCCTATGAGGGTTGCTATGAGTCGGATACTGACTCAGCGGCACCTAACAACAACAACAACAAGTGTTTTCTTATGGGAGACTCCTTGGGAATTGGGTGACTATAATTTACCAACTAAACCCTTTTCAGAGTAAAGGAGAACTCTAAATAATTATGACAGGGTCACTGATGCAAACCAGGGCTGTCCTGGGTAAGTTGACACAGGCACCCTACCTATAATTGCAAACACTTGGCACAAACTACTTACAAATACCACTCAGGTTGTCCTTGTTGGTGTAGCAGTTTGTAGTCTCGTTAAACTCATGAAGCCACACAGAGCTGGAGATAGGTTATAATTCACAGGAAACAACCACCACGCACAGACTCAATGTGTTTGCAGGACTGAGAAGGGCAAAGGTGTGCCTTCTCTCATTGTGCACCCCTGTGCCACTTCAGTTCCCAAAGCCTCTGTCTTCTAAGCACCACGGACTCCATGTCCTGTGGTCAGCCACAGCACTACAGTTCCTTATGGAGGGGCGTAGGCAAGGCAACCTATTAAAAAGAGAAGGGCTGGGAGGCTGAGACTGGTGATTATAAATTCCAGACTGGCCTGGACTACATGGCAAAACTTGTTCAAAGGAAAGAAAGAAAGAAAGAGTGCACTGGGCACAGTGGCACACACGTGTAATCCCAGTGACTTGGAAGACAGAGGCAGGAGAGTCTTGAATTGGATGCCAGAAGCAGCCTGCGTAACTTAGCAAAACCCTGTCTCAAAATAAAAATAATAAAGGGGCTTGGGGTGCAGCTCGGATGTGGAGCACTTGCAAAGTATATGTGAGGTCCCAGGTTCAGCCCCCCAGTACTGCAAGAGAAAAAGAAGAAAAAAAAAAGGAAAAGAAAAAAGAAAAAGAGAGAGAACGAGGGAAGGAGGGAAGGAAATGAAGGAAGGAAGGAAAGAAGGAAGAAAAAGGAAAGCAAGAAGAAAGAGAAAGAGCTGAGAGACTTCAGTCCTGTATTCTGTAGCCCTTTACTGGCGATTAGGAAATGTGATTACCCATCTCAATGATGCAGTGGTATTGATCAAGGTTATGAGGACCCCAAACATCACAAGCGCATCCTCACAGGACAGGTGTTTGCCTGCTCATACTCTACTAGCCTTTCCCATGGACTGACCTTCCCGCCTCTCCCAGTTGAGCCGCCTCCCTCCCTCTCCAGGGCAGGACAGATCCCAGCAGGGCCCAGGCCTGAAGAAGCTGCAGCACCTCTCCCAAGAATCGACACTAGAGGTCACCCTTCTCCAGTATTAGACAAGATTGCGCCCAAAGACAAGCTCCAGCTTCTGCTCCAAGTGCACTGTGGGAGATTGGCCCACTGGCTGTAGTCCGAGATGAGATGGCAGCCCCTGGCCCACCCTCATCCAGGTGCGAAGGAACTGCTCTGGGGAGGTAAGGAGGCTGAGCCCACCAAGCTTCAAGGGAGACCTGAGGTTGAGGGGAGGCAGCCCTGAGGGGAGCTATCCCGGTCCATCCTCCCGTCCAATCATACCTGCAGAAAAGACGCTGTGCTTTGTGGGGACTCAAGTGCATTGAGAGCTGAGGGGCTCCCTGGTGGTAGGCTGGGAAAAACTAGATCCTTTCCAGAAGGGATGAACTTCTGGGCAAAACAGAAGCTCGTGTAGTCTGCAGAGTACACTACCAACGTGTGTGTGTGTGCATGTGTGTGTGTGGATTGGAATGCCTATACTCACAGAAGGAACCTACACTCATTCTTAATTGGCCCATTAGTTCTGCAGGTATAGACGCTGGATAAAGGAGGCCCAGAGTTTTGAAAGATCTACCGTGATCCAAGCAGTCTGGCTCCCCTGGGGTTTTCTCTCCCTGTGCTCTTCTCGGCTGAGCTATCTCTCAGGAGGCCAGGTTGTCTGTGTAAGCACTGGGTACTTCAAGAAAGCAATTCTCTACTCTTTTCTAGTCACACCTATTTTCAGGATTTGTTCTATGTACAGATGAGGACATTGTGGTTTACCGGGCTAAATGCCTGTAATCAGGAGTCTAGTCCAGGATTCAGGCTGCTCACTCCCAAGGCAGCATGCCCTCCCCCTGGCTGTCTTTGCACATGGAAAGCTACCTGCCTTCCTCAGCAAATGGCACAGTGCTGTGGAGAAAACTTGGGGATGAACAGTTTCAAACTAGGCACAGGCCTTGCTGTTATTTGGCTATTGAATGTCCCCTAAATGCCTATATGTTAAAGGCTGGATCCCCAGGGTGGCAGTATTGGGAGCTGGTGGAACTTTTCAGAGGCAGTGTTGGGATCCTGAGGGGGATAGAGAGTATCCCAAACATGGCTGGTCCCAGGAGCTCATCTAGTCCACTTGGAGGATGGGGCAAGATAACAACCGTTCACCTTTGTTATATATCCAGGTATCTCATTCTTCCCGCCTCCCATCGAGTGGGCCAAGATGGCACCCAAGGTATGGTAGCATCTAAAGCCCCTCAGGTGCCTGATTGGTCATTTCTGATCCAACCCTGTTCCCCTGATTGGACTGGCTATCAGGGCATATAAACTCTGGAACTCAGAGTTCAACAGCCATTCTGAACACTATCCAAGAGAAGCTTACTGGGTCCTTGTGGTTCCTTAAGGGCCCAAGGCCCATTTACTCGCCTGCCTAGGCTAGCCTTCAGCCTTCCTCCGAACTGCCTTTATCATACTTCAACCCACCTGCCACCTCTATTCGACCCCGACCTCTACAAGGCTGGATATCCTACATGGACCTACAGCTTTGTGAGGCAAGACTCCAGGAGTCAAGCTCAGGCCCCCTGAAGTGGTGAAAGTTGCAAGCTGGGAAGAGCAACAACACCTGGGAGTTATTCCTCCAGCAGCAGAGACAGCAGCTGAGCACTTCCCTTATCCAGGTCCCCTTTCCCCTCTCCCTCACCCTCCATTCCTCTCCCCTCCTTTTTGAATAAACCCCTGTCCTTCTATCCTGTTCCTGATGCTCTGTTCTCCAGCCACAACCTCCCCACCAGGTACAGTGTCGGGGCACCCACCTCTTGCCTCCACCCACATCGAGAGAAAGAAACCCCAGGAAGAACCTGACAAGGCAGGGCCTAGTGAGAAATCCTTAGGTCATTGGAGGTGTGCCCCCCCAAAGGAACTGTGACCCCTTACTCTGCTTCCTGGTACACAATGGAAGCAGTTTTGTTCAGCCGCATGCTCTCACCATGATGTGCTGCCGCACGACAGGCCCAAAGCAACGTAGCCAACTAATTATGGACTGAAACCTACAAAACTATGAGCCAAGATAAACCATTCCTCTATATAAGTTGCTTATCTCAGATATTTTGTTATAGTAACAGAAATCTGACTAACAGGCCTCAGAACAAAACCAAAACAACAACCCCCAAACAAAAGCAAGAATTCCCTCTGACCCTTGTAAACATCCCTTGGTCCCTGAGGCAGACTGTACTGTCACCCACAAGCCCTCTGACTCTGGCCTTCAGGATGGGGCAAAGAGGTCAGTGGCTCAGACCTTTAGCATCCTGAGATTTCCTTCTTCCACAGCAAATGGCACGCCTCAGTAGGCCAGTTACATATGAGCACTTGCTGTGGTCAAAGTGAAGTGTAAGTGTTTGTGTCTGCAACAGGAGAACAAGGAGGTGTGGTTCCACATAAAGCCCAAAGTGGCCAGGCATTTGCAACTCCCTCTTCCCACTGGCAGAAAACAGAGAAGCCCTTCCCCGGCCAACTATCCAAGCTGGGAACCCCAGGTGATGTGGGTCATACTGATGTTGTCATACTCACCAGTTCTATGTAGTCCTAGAACCAAAGCATTTCCAGTGTGATTCAGGGATGATGTTGGGTGTGCTCACCCACCTACACACTAGTTCTGGCTACATCTAGGAAGCAGCCCTGGAGGGCGGGAGCCATGGCTGACATATTCCAGGATTCCCCACTAACCCAGACACACAGGCTTGGTGGGTGCTCCAGGAAGACCTGCCCATCTCACTTGTCCAGATTAACCTCTCCACTGAGTTGGATTAAGCCACAGGGACCTCTCAGGAAAACTTTACTCTGTGTGCATGGGGTTTTTTTTTTCCCTGGAATATGAGGAGGATCCTTAAATGTGACAAGTGGACATTTTGAAACATAAGAACCTGTTTAAATTTTTTTCAACTCCTGAAAGATGGGCCTTTGCTATCAGTACTGTCTTCCCAAGAGCACATAGTATCATGTTTTTTCTTTCTCTCTCAAGAATGAATAGAGTTTTTATGTTGCTGTCATTTTGTTTTGTTTTTCCCAAGAGAATGTCTTCTACAACATTTTTTATGCCCTTGGGTGGACAGACTGTTCTAGAAGGAGGTAAACCATGATCTGTTATTCAGCTCTTCTTGACCTTGAAGAGGCAGCAAAATATTTCTAAGACATTTTTTACATCTTCCTTGTTGGTGAATATAAGCAAGATTTCTTTTATTATCATTATGCCCCCAAGCCTCAGCCTGAGGCTATGAAGAAGGTCCTGTTAACACAAAAGTCACATTTTTCTTTTCTACCACCCCACCCACTCCCACCTCCTTCCAAATCAGGACCTTGGTGCACCTCACCCAGCTTTTCCATCGCCCCTATTTATTTTTGGGAATTCTCAGGGCAAGCTCAGTGTCCATTTTCTCACAGGCTCCTCTCCAGCCACCATCGGTGCTCAGCCCGAGGTCCTGCCGGCGTCACAGCTGAGGCTGTCTCCAGGGCTTCCAAAGTGGCAGGACTGTTGGCTGCTGTGTTGTGTTCCCAGCCAGTTGCCACAGTGTCAAAAGAGCAGGGAGAATGCTCCCCTGCAGGAGGGCCCCTCTGATCAGGCCTTTCTCTGTCTTCCTTACTCCGCATCCCAGCACACGCCTAACTGCTCCTCCAGACCCCTTGCTTATCAGTTCATCAGCCCCAGCCAGGAAGGTCCCAGAATGCACTCAACAGGCGTCCCTGCGCTACACAATCAGCTCCACGCCAGAAGGAGCCCAGCCCCAGAATGACCCCTTTCTCCAGATGGCACCTTGCAAAAGGGAGTTAAAAATTCTACTTTTGCCAGGCACGGTGGCACACACCTGTAATTCCAGCAGCTTGGGAGGCGGAGGCAGGAGGATCGCAAGTTCGAGACCAGAGACAGTCTGTGTAACTTAGCAAGACCCTGTCTCAAAACGTAAAAAACGCTAGGCATGCAGCTCAGTGGTCCAGCACTTGCAGAGCATGCAAGCACAAGGCCCTGGGTTCAACCCCCAGTACCACAAAAATAAATAAATAAATAAAAATAAATAAATAAAATAAATAAATAAATAAATAAATAATTTTAAAAAAATTCTACAACCCTGGCTTGCATCATCCAAGGGCTAGGTCAGCTCTTGAGAGTAAAGCCTCCCTAAATGCCTAAACCCTTGATGCCTCCCTTGCTTCACCTAGCCCTGGCCTGGCTTCTCAGAGCCCTTTCCGGCTACCATCTCAGCCCTTCCTCTCTATCAAAACCCATTCCCAGGAGAGGTGCAGCCATAAGCCACATATGCCATGGGGTGAGGACCTGTGCACCCTCTCAGGTGTGCAGTGATGGTATCGCCTGGACCATAGAATAATGCAACTCCATGATATGTCAAAGCAAAGCACAGGGGATCACCACACCCCAGCAGCTGGTAGACTTTGGAAAAGTTAGTTAAACTCTCTGAACCTTTATTTTCTCATCGGTTAAATGAGAGATTAATATGTACTACAATTTTTCACATGATGGTTGTGACAATGAAATGAGATCCTTATTAGAAAACACTCAATAAAAAGAAGTGTGGTCAGGGCAAGGGCTAAGAGTGAGGGCAGAGGTGGCAAAAGGTATTTGAGAGAAAAATTGCTGCATATGAACTGTTTTAACTACTGAAGTATTTCTACTTTTACATTATTAAATTTCAAAATTCTTCAATATATTGCCTACAAATAGGAAATGCTAATCAATTTCAAGTAACCAAAAGAAAAATATAAAACATGTATATGCCATAAGCTTAAATGGGTAAAATTATATATTGAAATGAGTTGAGTTTGAGGAACACAGAATCTGGGGTGAATTTTCTCCTTCCTTCCTTCCTTGCTTGCTTGCTTTATCCTTCTTTTTCCTCTTTCTCTTTCTTTATTTTTCCTTCCTTTTCTTCCCTTTCCTTCCTTCCTTCCTTTCTTCCTTCCTTCTCTCTTCCTTCCTTTCTTCTTTCTTCCTTCTCTCTTTCCTTCCTTTGTTTCTTCTCTCTTTTTTCTTCCTTCTCTTTCTTTCTTCCTTCCCCCCCCCTTTTCCTTTCTTTCTTTCTTTTGCTTTGCTTATAAGTTTCCATTTCAGAGTTGACTGAGTCTTTCATTTTCTTCCTAGATCTGTCTATATGGGAGGATTATTTGATGGTACAGTGCTTAACTCAAATAGATGAACACATACATCAGGTCAGCATGATAATATGAGACACTGTTCCCAGACCTTAATTCTTTGGAACTGTCTACCCTTGAGAACTGGTTCTAGTACCAGGTGACGCCTAGGAGTCTCCTTGAATTATTTAACATAGACTTACCACTTGCTGAGTGCTAGTTTCAAAAACTCTCATGAAGCCCACACAATTATTTTAAAAACATGTTTATCAAGTTCAAGGTTATATGACAATTACGCCTGCAGAGAATGCTTAGATTTGGTACTGTTGCTGGGGAAAATATACATCTCTCCCCTGTGATTTCTCCCTTTTCTGCTCAAAATAGAACGTGATGTGTCTCTCTGGGTGGGAGGTGATAAGCCCCAACGTATTCATTTTTCTTCTGCCCAGAAACCTTTACTGTTGTCATGGACTATTTCAAGAAGACGGTTGTCAGTGACAATGTTTTCCTTGGCTCTCCTGTCTCTCTCTGTTCTTTCTTAGTTCTCAGATTGATCCGGCCACTGTGCTGGGGGAGCTGACAAGACACTGGGGTTGGTAGTAGATGTGCCTCTGTCTTAGAGGCCTTCACCTTGTGGGAAGCACAAAACACCTGTCTTCTATTAAACTATTCTCCCCAAACCCTTCCTTACAAAAACAGAAGGGAAAATCTGGAATACCATTTCCACTTAAGAATAATGCAATAATTCTAGACACACAACACACTCCCCTTAAAATCTCATCCATTCCCTGACCATAGAAGCGCAGATCACTAATGTTTATTGAGCACTTGCTATGTGTTAGGCACTGTAATAACTGTTTGTACATGTTTTATCTCATTTGTTAGGTGCCATTGAGTTGGGTCCAACTCATAGTGACCCTATGTACAACAGAACAAAACACTCCCAGACACTGTGCCCTGCCCAGCACCATGTCACAGCTTCTCTGCTATTCACTGAGTTTTTAATGGTTGATTGTTTTGGGAGTGGGCTGCTGGATCCTTCTCCCATCTTTGCAGTGTTGGGGATTGAACTCAGGGCCTCAGTGAGTACAGAGCAGCAGTCTACCAACTGAGCTAAACCCCAGCCCCATTATCTCATTTAATCCTCTTAACAATTCCATAATGTAGAAATTAATATGCCCACTTTGCAGTGAAGGGCATGGACAGAGTTGTGAAAAATGGATTTTTTTTTTTTTTTTTTTTTGAGACAGGGTTTTGCTGAGTAGCCCAGGCTGTCCTTGAACTGGCAATCCACCTGCCTCAGCCTCCCTCATGCTTGGATTACAGGCATGGATGAAATATGGACTTTTACTGCTTCACATTTCTGACCCAAAGATTAGTCCCAAATGGATCATCCTAACCTGTGGTGGAGTTAGTAGTCACCTTGACCATCGGGAGTTGTGCATATGAAGAATTTTTCAAAATGGCATGAAGTGTTGGGGAACCAGACAGGGTTGTTTCCTATTCCTTCTTAGACCCAAGATTAGTTCACTTATAATCAGCCTGGCTTTGGTATCAATAAACTTACTTTCAAATGGACTATATCCCACCCCAGCATCACTGACCCTTAAATTGCAGGAACATCTAGACAGCCAAGCAAGAACTGATGGATGCCCCTGACCCTACCAAGCCCTTTGTTGTTGTTAGGTGCCCTTGAGTCAGATCCAACTCATAAATAACCCTATGTACAACAGGACTAAATACTCCCTGACACTGTGCCATGCCTGGTGCTATGTCAGTGCTTCTCTCCTATTCATAGGGTTTTCAGTGGCTGATTGTTTCGAGATTGTTTTGGGAGTAGGCTGCTACGTCCTTCTCCCATTTTTACACTGCTGGAGATCGAACTCAGGGCCTCAAAGTGCACAGGGCAAGCACTCTACCAACAGAGCTAAACCCCAGCCCTCTACAAAGCCCTAGGTATCACATAAGGAAAAGACAACCAACACTGAGCACCTACTGTGTGCTTGGTGTTTAATCTCATTCAGCCTTTCTGGTAATCCTAAGGAGATACTGAATTCTCATTTCTCTCTTGTTGAGGTTCAAGAGGTCCCACTGTGTGAAAGATGGTCCTGCCCCTGTGAATGGCAGACCTCTGAAGACTGAAGGTGGAGTCCCTTACATTTATACGGTATGTTGTAGTGGACAGGCTAGTGTCCACTGCATTGACATTTGAACCTTGTGGAACAGACACCTGCATCACAACAGTCACACAGCTGGACAGGGATGGGAGGGTGGCCTCGGAGCCAGGAGTCCCGCTCATGAACCATCTCCTTCTTCCTCACTTCCTCAGGTCTTCCTCCTTCCTCCTTCTCCT
The DNA here is from genome assembly GCA_007922755.1 of Pedetes capensis. Classification (NCBI taxonomy): domain Eukaryota; kingdom Metazoa; phylum Chordata; class Mammalia; order Rodentia; family Pedetidae; genus Pedetes; species Pedetes capensis. Next base: position 23,710 of record VMDO01024072.1, read on the forward strand.
GCTTCTCTCATTCCTCATCTACTTTCCTCCTCCCGTTTTAATGGAAAGAAACTTTAATGTGGAAAACAGAACTCTCTTCTTGGCTTGCCACTTTCTAACTGTGCCTCATTTTTCAGGCCTGCCTCATCTCCAAGGCCAAGGCCCAAGTGGGGCCCAGCAGCTCCCTCCAGGAGCTTCCCACTGTCCCTACTCCACTGTACCCCCAAGAGGAGCCCACCTACCCGTAGGAGCACAAATGTTCAGGTGTGTTCCCACTGGCAAAGCTCTTGGGGGTAGTGTGAAAGAAACCTGGGTCTACAGGACACTTTATTCTATAAGACTGAAAGCAATAGGTGCTGTCCACGAGGTCTTTTAAGTTCCAGACACTTTCCAAGCATTATCTCATTTTATCCTCACAAGAACCACCTGAGTATTTTATCCTGACTTGGCAGGTTAGGAAGCTAAGATTTAGAGTTCCAGTATATTCCCTCAGTGATGCAAACACACATGATCTCTCCCATGGATTACATATGCTTAATTGAAGCCCTAGTTTATATTAGGGTTTACTTTTATGTTGTGCAAGTCTGTGGGTTCTATGAATGCATAATGTCATGTGTCCAGCATTACGGTCTCAGATAGAATAGTTTTGCAGTCCTGAAAATCCTGTGCTTTACCTATTTATTCCTCACCCCTACCCCCTGGAAACTACTGATCTTTTTACAGTTTATACTTTTGCCATTTCCAAAATATAATTGGAATCATATGGTACTTCGTAGCCTTTTCAGATTGGCTTCATTCACTTAGCAATATGCATTGCAGTTTGCTCCATGTCTTTTTATGTTTTGAATGCTCCTTTGTTTTTGTCACTGAATAATATTCCATTGTATGGATTTATCACAATTTATTTACCCAGTCATCTTCTGAAGTACATTGTATTCACTTCCACTTGGGGGCAATTATAAATAAAGCTACTATAAACATTGTATGTGTGTTTTTGTGTAGACATAGGTTTTCAACTCATTTGGGCATATACTCAAGAACATGACTGCTGATTACATATGGTAAGAGTATGTTTAGTTTTATAAGGAGTTGCTAAACTATCTTCCACAGTGGCCAATAGGGGTTGAATTATGTTACCCCCAAAGTCATATATTGAGACCATAACCCCTGATATCTTAGTATGTGACTATATTTGAAGATGGGGACTTTAAAAGGATTAAGATAAAATGAGATCATATGGACAGGGCGTAATCCAATACCACCAGTGTCCTAATAAGAACAGGAAATTTGGACACAGACAAGCATTCTCACAGAGAGATCAGCATCTGAGGACATGAGGAGATGGATATCTACAAGCCTAGGAGAGAGGCCTCAGAAGAAATCAACCCTGTTCACACCTTGATCTTGGAATTCTAGCCTCCATAACTGTGAGAAAATAAATTTCTGTCATGTAAGCTGCTTAACTTGTGGTATGTATGGCAGAGTACATGGTATGTTATGGCAGCCCTCGCAAACTTAGATAGTGGAGTATTAGTTACTTTTGGAGTCACAGTGACCAAATACCTGGCAAAACAGCCTTAGAGAGAAAAGATTTCTCATGGCTCCCAGTTTTAGAGGGTTCAGTCCATGGTTCTTGGCCCCATGAGATTGGACAGATCATCATGGTGGCAGGTGCATGTGGAGGAGGAGCCTGTTTGGATCATGACAGACAGGAAGCAGAGAGACAAGAAGTGACAGGGACAAGATACCTCCAATGGCCTGCCCTTACTGACTACTTCCTCCAGTAAGGCTCCACCTCCTAGAGTTTCCTGACTCTGCCAAAACAGCACTACTACCTAGGGACTAACCCAAGCTCCTGACACATGTTTTTTGGGGGACACTTTATATCCAAACCATAACAAATGGTTTTGCCATTTTGCAGTCCCACCAACAATGAATGAGAGTTCCTGTTGTTCAGCATCCTCACCAGCATTTGGTATTAGTGTTTGGAATTTTTGTCACTCTAATAGATGTGTAATGGCATCTCAGTTATTTTAATTTAGAATTCCCTAATTACAAAAAACAGCAGAAGGATGTGGCAATCCACTCCCAAAGTAACCTGAAACAATCAGCCATTGAAAACCCTATAAGGGTCACAATGAGTGGGACACAACTTGACAGCACCTAACAACAATGACATATGATGCTGAGCATCTTTTCACAAGCTTATTTTACATCTGTGAATCATTTCTGGTGAGATATCCAAGATCTTTTGCCCAATTTTCAATTGAGTTTTTGTTTGTTTCCTTATTGCTGAGTTTTAGTTCTTTGTATATTTTAGATAATGGTCTTTTATCAGACATGGGTTTTGAAAATTTTTAATTCCAGTCTATGACTTGTCATTTCATTCTTTGAGCAATGTCTTTGACAGAGCAGATGTTTTTAACTTTAATGAAGTCCAACTAATTCATTTTTCTTTCATGAGTCATGGTTTTTGGAATGTATCTTAAAAATTATCACCAAGTTCAAGATCATTTAGATTTTATCCTATGTTAACTTCTAGAAGGTTTACACTTCTTCACTTTACATTTAGGTCTATGATCCCCTCTGAGTTTATTTTTCTGACAGGCATAATATCTGTGGTTAGATCATTTTATTTGGGGGAACCCAGTTGTTCCAGCTACATTTGTTGAAAAGACTACTCTTTCTCCATCAAATTGTCTTTACTCCTTTATCCAAGATCAGAGGGCAACATTTGTGTGGGTCTAGTTCTGGGGTCCACATTCTGTTCCACTGATCTTTATGTCTGTTCTTTCACCACTACCATACTGCATCGATTACTATAGCTTTACAGTATGTTTTAAGTCCGGCAGTATCCCTCCTCTGACTTTTTCAATCATGTTGGCTGTTCTGAAGATTGGTAAGATTTTGTGATGTGGAAACAGAGGTGAGAGTACTGGGTGGAGGGAGGGAACTGAGCAAAGATTCAGTAGCAGAAAAGAGAAGATGCATTTGAGGACCAGTGAGTATCTCCAGCTATCTGTACCCTGTTTCATAAAAATGGTAAGGCTATGTTTTCTAGAAAGTAAATGGTTCTGACCACAGATGCAATTGTCCTTTCCTACTGGTATTGTGAGTGCCTAGGCTTGGAGAGCAAGAGAAGGAGGAAGCCCCTAGAAGCACTTATGACCTGGGTGTCAAGTGCACTCTGCCAGCCATGGAGGTCAGGAGTCCTGGCTTTAATAGTGTGAACTTTTGTTGATCACATGTCTTTCTTTCATCCTGATACAGACAAATGGACAGCCCCATAGGGCGTTCCCACTAGGAATCAGTGATAGGTTGGAAAGGTATTGATTGGAGTCAGGAGACCTGAGCTCTAGCTGAGGCTCTGCCACTTCTGGCCTTGTGATGTGATGCAATTCACTTCACCCTTCACACTTTGGCTCCTTTATCCCAATAGTGGGAATGATGATCGGTATATTTCCTGTTGGTTGCCAGAGAAAGCATTACCAGAAGCAATGAGGTAATGCGTATGTGTGCACATTGTAAGCTATGAAGTGCCACACAAGTATAAACAATGACAAAATTGAAGGAGGTGATCCTTGAAGGAAAGATGCTAACATGCATATGGCCACCATGTCTCACTTTTCTGCTTCCCTACCTCAGTAGCAGAGCGAGCATCCTGTTGAGGGTTTCCATACATCACTATGGAGCACCACCAAGGGTACCCCATCCACAGACCCATCCCTGCCCTTGATTTGCCTTCAAATATTTGTAAGTTCCTCGGAGGCAAAGGACCAACCATTTTTCTGCATACCTACAGGACCTAACATTTTTAGGAGATATTCCACAAATACCATACAGGCTGTATTTGTTGTTATTGTTTTCTCCAATACTGTCAGGTTGATCCCAGGGTCTTGAGCATGCTAGGTAAGTGCTCTGTAACTGAGCTGCAGTACCAGCCCCTCGTTTTTTTTTTGTTGTTGTTGTTGTTGTTGTTTGTTTGTTTGTTTATTATGGTCCTGGGATGTTGGACCCAGGGCCTCGCACTTGCATGCTCTGCAAGTGCTGGTTTGAGACAGGGTCTCGCTAAATCACGCAGACTGCCTCCAGTCTCGAACTTGCGATCCTCCTGCCTCCGCCTCCCAAGCCGCTGGGATTACAGGCGTGCGCCACCGCGCCAGGCAGCCCCTCGTTTTTTATTTTGAGGCAGAGTCTCACTAAGTTGCACAGGCTGGCTCTGGCTTCCAACCTGAGATCCTCCTGCCTCAGCCCCCTGAGTAGCTGGGATTACAGGTGTGTGCCATGGTGCCTGGCTTCAATGTTGGCTTTTTAAAAACGGAGCACACTAGGGAGATCTCTCTTGATAAGAGTTTATATGATGAAATTAGCTGACCACAGGCGTAGTGTGACCACAGGCATAGTGTGAACCACATGGCTAAAAAGGTAAATATATACTGTCTAGTAAAGAGGAGGGCTGGGATTTAGCTCAGTTGGTAGAGAGCTGCATTGCAGTCTCTGAGGTCTCGGGTTCAATTCCCAGCACCGCAAAAATGGGAGAAGGACGTGGCAATCCACTCCCTAGGTAATCTGAAACAATCAGCCATTGAAAACCCAATGAGGGTTGCTATAAGTCAGACACGACTTGAAGGCACCTAACAACAACAACAACAAGAAGATGCTTGGCTCAGCTATCCCAGTCAGAGCTACTGACCTAAAGAAACTCCTCACATGTGCACAGGCATCATGATCAAAAAAATAATTGAAACATTGTTAGTAATAGGGAAAACTGAAAACAACCTAAATTCCCATAAACAGGAATATGAATAATAAACACATTGTAGAAAATGCAAAGCCTGCAGCCATAGCACTGTAGCGTTGGATCCCATCAGATCTCAGAAGCTAAGCAGGGTTGGACCTGGTAAGTACGTGGATGGGAGAATGTAGGCTTGGGAGAAGGACCGCCAACAGACTCCCCCCCCAAAAAAAAAATCAGCTTTGAAAACCATATGAATAGCAGAGAAGCACGGCAATAGTGTTTAGTCTGTTGTACATAGTGTAGCTATGAGTCGGACACCGACTTGACGCCACCTAACAACAACAGAAAGTGTAATGGATTGCTGAATAGCAGTAAGAATGAATCAATATAGATAAATCTCAAAAACTTACCTTACAGAATATATACAGTATGTCACAATGTATATGAGATTTAAAGCATGCAAAACAATGCTATCCATTTAAATAATAAAAACATGCATGGGAAACATAAACACCAAACTAAACTCATGATACTTTCTCCAGGTAAGAGTGGAGAGGGAGTGTGGAGAGAGGCATACGGGGTTCAAATGCAGCTGTACAGTTTCATTTTCTGAAGCAAATGTAGCATTGTATTAGATTGCCAAAGCAAAGCGTGGGTTCTTAGGGAATTGTTTTATTCGATATTTGCTATATCCTGATATATTTCACAAATTTGGAAACTCCTTTTTAGAAAGAGAAAATGGTTTCCTTCCTCCCTTTCTCTCTCTCATTCGTTCCTTCCTTCTTTTCCCCTAAACTACCCAGAAAAAAAAGTTTTGAAAGACCCTTAGGCTATATTAGCAAAACAGGTCCCAGACCTGTGCCGATTCTGCCGCGTGGTGGCGCCACATTCCCTCGGGTGCCTGACAAACTGAAGCCGGGCTTGGGTGAGGCAGTTGTTGTAGGGCCCGGGAAACATCTCCTGCAAAGAACTTTAGGGGGACGGGAAATGTTTAACCTGGAAGAGAGAGTTCAGAGGGCGTGTGACCACAGCCTTCCAATATGTAGAGTCGAGCAGGCAGCGTGTTCTCGAATACCCGAGTGGGACAAAGGTGGGAGGGAGCGGAGGCGAATTCGACTCGCCCTCACAGTCACAGCTGTGCCCTGATGGCCCTGGCTGCTCCCAAAGTAGTGAACACTTCCCCCAAAAGAGAGGAGCTGAGCCAAGCTTGGGGTTGCTGTAGGGAGGATTCGTGCCCCTATGTCAGAGGTTGGCTAGATCTGTTAGAAAGGATCGCATAAACCTTTGATCCGCAGTTTCACCATCCTTCGGACGTCAGTTTTCCCCAAATTAATCATCATCTCAACATCCTAACAGGTGTTGTCCTTTTTGTGGTTGAAATTAATGCGCTAATTGTATGGAATCACAAATAATTAAAACAATTTTGAAGACGGAGCACAAATTTGGAGAACTTAAAACTACCTGACTTCAAGATTTACTATGAGGTTGCTGCAGTCATCATGACTGGTAGACCCTTACAGATTCAAGTTTGTATGTGCCTATCAGGTGGTGTTTATTTTTAGTACTGATATCCAAAAGGTAACTAGTGCATCATATCTTCCAGGGGACCTTATTCTTTTTCTTTTCTTTCCCTCTATTTTTTCTGGACGGTTTCCATTTTGTTGGTAGGTTTCCCTATATTTTCCCATTTTGCTTGTTGTACTGTCTTTGTTTTTCCTTTCTGGTTCTATTTTTTTCCTCTCCTCTCTTCTCTTTTCTCCTCTCCTCTCCTCTCCCCTCCTTTCCCCTCCCCAACCCTCCCTTCCTCTCCTCCTCCTCTCTCTCTACTCTCTCTTCTCTTCTCTTCTCTTCTCTTCTCTTGTCTCATCTCTCTCTCTCTCTCTGTACTGGGGACCAAATTCTTGCATAGGCTAAGCAAGCACTCTATCACTATGCCATCCTCAACCCCTCATCTCTCTCTCTTTTTTTTTT